>BQNB010042758.1:30188-45926 GCA_026074375.1 Tanacetum coccineum | reverse complement strand
TGATGAACATGTTTGTGATCTAGCAAAATTCTTTGATAGTTGCGGACACTCGTATTAACTAATTCAAATAATTGCGTCTCAATAAAAAAATTGAGAAAATTGATCTTAGAGGGCTGGGTATGGTAACGCCCAACCCGACGTTGAGCCTACGTGGCTCCGATGTGGTTGGCGTTACCATACCGCCTATTGGTGTTGGCCAACGCCGGTTGCCTCCACGTTGAGCCACCAACGTGTGTTGGTGTGGTATTTTAAAAAAAATAAAAATCCAAAACACCCCCCTCAATATTTGTTGTTGGTGGCCAAGAGGAAGAAGAAAACCCTATTTTTGTTCTTGCAGGTTTTGTTTGAGTGGTATTTTGTTGTTGCAGGTTTTGTTGGAGGCTGTAGAGGAAGAAGAAAGCCTTTAAAGTGATTTTATTATATTTGAGGCCCATTTTAAAGGTTTGGTAATAAGCCTAACCAACAATTTAAAGTGTTGGTAATAAACCCAAGTTCAAAATTGAGTAGATTACTAGATTTGTAGTTTTTTTTCGTGTGTTTTATTCGTATGTTTTTTTTAATTTTTTGTTCGTGTGTTTTTTTTAAGTATTGTAATGTGTAATTTTGTTTAATGAATGAAATACTTTAGTTTGTTTAGAGGGTGTTATGAAAAAATAAGTGTGGGTCCTAAAAAATAATGTTATTGTTGTTATGATTATAGGGGTATTTTGGTGTGTTGGTGTTATTGTGTTAAAGCTGATGTGGCGGTGTGAATGATTTTTTTTACCTTGAGCTCTTACTTTCGAGAAAACAGAAAACGATAATATGGTTTTCAAATAAAGCTGAAAAATAAAAACGATTAACCGAAATCAACGGCTTCACTTTCTTTTCTCCTCCATATCAATTTCTCTCTCACACACAAAAAAACACACACACATTTTATTTACAGTTAATTAATTTAAAACAACCGTATCTATACATACACTCACCAGTCACCACTCTTAACCGTTACGGTATATGTAAACCCTAATATTTATCACATGTTTACTTTCATTTAATTACTTATATTTATTGCTTATCATTATTAAATTCTCTTCCCTTCAGATCTGTTCAATTAAACTACTCTTAATTTTATTGCCACGTGTCACATTTATGTTTAATTAGGTTTAGTAGTATCAAGTTATCATGATTGTAATTGTAGGTTAAATGCTGTTTACTTTAGTGCCACGTGTCAATTTGGTTGGCAAAGAGGCGCGTTTAGCGGTTAGCATTTACAATTTTAAGTTCGTTTGGCAACTAGCGTTAGCCTTTGTAATGGCGTTTTATAAAAGTGTTTGGTAACGTAACGGTATGTGTAATTATAAATGCCGCTCGATTATTTTTAGCCTTTGTAAATGTATATATATCGTGAGACAGTTAGTTGCCGTTCTAAAAAAATAAAAATAATATTTATAAAAAATAAACAACTACTGTAGTGGTAGCGGCAGCAATTAGTTAACAGTATATGTAATTATAAAGTGTAAAATGATGAAAAAGCTAAACGCTAACACTAAATGCTTCTTCAAGTAGCAATTGAAAAGTAGCGTTTACAAAAGATAAACACTCATTGGCAAACGACTTTTTAATTCGAAATGCTTACTGCTAAACGCTCTTAAATGCTCTTTTCTGATGCTAATTTAGGCTAAACATGGTAAATTTTGGTGCCACGTGTCATATTGTGTTAAATGCTATGTTGTAAATTGATGTTTATTTAATTTAATTAGATTATAATATGAAGCTCTTATGATTTTAACTGTAGGTTGATTTTGAAAAAGATTACTGCTTGCATTTGGTTAATCATTTGTGGAATTTACTTCACTTGGTAAAAAGTAAAAATCTCAATTTGTGAGGGTAAATTGAAGTGGAGTGATAGTTTCGAGCAGTTTTATGTTATGATACGGCGAGTCGACATTTTTTGGAAATTTAAGGTGAAAAACAGGACGTTGTGGATATGAGAAGGCCTTTGATTAAAAAAGTTTGTTTACTTTTCGGGCCTAAGTTACCAAGGATATGGTTAGTCCTATGTGTTGTTTGTGTTTTCGTTATTATAGTTTTGTCGGGTTCGTCTTCTAGTTCTAGTTCGTTTGATGATATTACATTGGCTGTGAAATCGGATATATATGGGAATTATAGAAGGTTAAAGGAGCAAGCGGTGAATGATTATTTGGATCTAACTAGTTTAAGTTTAGGAGTTGGGACTTCGAAGGAGGTTAGGATATGTGGGAAGGAACGAGAGCATTATGTTCCGTGCTATAATGTGTCTGCGAATTTGTTAGTTGGGTATAAGAATGGTGAGGAGTTGGATCGACATTGTGAAGTGTCGAAAGGTGAAGCGTATTGTCTGGTTCGGCCTCCAAAGGATTATAAGACGCCCTTGAGTTGGCCGGTTGGTAGAGATGTGATATGGAATGAGAATGTCAAGATTACTAAAGATCAGTTCCTTTCTTCCGGGAGCATGACGAAAAGGTAAATTTTTTATTGAGTTTGTATTAATAGGTGGATACTAGGATAGTAGGATATCTTCAGTTATATCCCTCATTAATAAGAATCCGTTTACTTAATGCCATTGTTGCAACAATAACTCCATTGATGCAATATTAGAGCTATTTTATTTGTTAAATGGCCCTATGTCAACTTAACATAATTCATCTATGTTAATTTTTTTTTTTCTAAAATAATGTTGGCACAACACTCATGACGTAACCAATTTATGCCTTGGAAACTTGGGCCATCAAATGGGAGATTATTAGAACTAGTGTAGCCCCAAAATATCAGTTAATCCTTTAGTACTTGACTTTGAAGGATCTGTAAACACCCTCAATCTTGTAGCCCTCTTTAACATTTTCACCTCAATCTTGTTTAAGGTTAATGCTAATGGAAGAAAACCAAATTTCTTTCCACTCAGATGATGGGTTAATGTTTGATGGCGTCAAAGATTACTCTCATCAGGTTGCAGAGATGATAGGACTGGGGAGTGATGTGGAATTTCATCAAGCCGGTGTAAGTATTGACATTTAGTATTTTTTTTTCACGGCATTTTATGGATCCTTATGTCAGTGGACGCTGATCTTATACAACGCCTTGGGTCTGATTCATGTTAATGCTACAAACAGGTGCGCACAGTACTTGATATTGGTTGCGGATTTGGTAGCTTTGGGGCTCATTTGCTCTCACTAAAACTGATGACTGTCTGTATGGCTGCATATGAGTTAACTGGTAGCCAAGTTCAGATATCCCTTGAAAGAGGTCTTCCAGCAGTAATAGGCAACTTCAATTCTAGGAAGCTTCCGTTTCCGTCTTTGTCATATGACATGGTTCATTGTGCAGAGTGTGGTATTCTGTGGGATGACAAAGGTATTGTGGTCTGTCGGGTGATATTTCTCCTAACCCATTACATCTTAATACCTTATAATTAGCGTAGAAGTATATAATTTTTTTTTGACAATTTTTTCACGAATCAGATGGATTGCTACTTATTGAAGTTGACCGGATACTTAAGCCTGGTGGCTACTTTGTTTTACATGGAAGTTCATTAAGTACAAAGAAGGGAAACATGGCCAGCCCTATTGAAGAATTTGTCCATAAAATCTGTTGGACATTTATAGCTCAGCAAGAAGAAACTTTCATTTGGCAGAAAACTATTGATGCACAATGCTACTCATCTGGGTGAGTCTATCAGTAATGCACATATCTTATTTTGATCATATGCTTCTCAATCTCTCATAATTTACTATGAAGGATGTTTTCTTATTCAATGTGATTAGGTCATATATAATCTTTGACTATTTTGTCTTATAGTAGTGTGCAGGGTGCAATTCCTCCTTGTAGAGACGAAAGGGAGGATAGTCAGTCGTATTATCAGCCACTTGCATCTTGTGTAGGAGGAACTACCAGCAAGCGCTGGGTTCCCATTCAGAACAGGTCTTCCAGTTCCCAGATTACCCCTGCTGAGCTTGAAATTTATGGAAAGTATTATTATTGAGGCAACTCTTTTTGTATATTTTATTTTGTGAAAGTTCTGGAACCCTGATCTTATTTCTATACATCTGTCTCTGCAGGAATTCAACAGGATGAATTCTACGAAGACTTTGAATCTTCATTATCAGCTTTAAGAAACTACTGGTCTTTGCTTACACCCTTGATTTTTTCCGATCACCCTAAAAGGCCAGGTGATGAAGACCCATTACCTCCATATAATATGATAAGGAATGTGATGGATATGAATGCACATTATGGTGGTTTGAACACTGCATTTCTGGAAGAAGGAAAAGCAGTGTGGGTGATGAATGTTGTACCTATCAGAGCTCGTGATACACTCCCAGTAATACTCAATCAAGGTTTTGCTGGTGTATTGCATGATTGGTAGGTAGTTGGCTTCTTATTCTCTTTTATAAATGTTACATCATATCCATGGGTCCATCCTCAGTCACATGCGCCTTGTCCTCTTCCCCAATAAAATTTTTAGGCTAAATTAACATATCGTATGAGATTCTGTTTCTCATCTGATTTATGTGAAACTTGATTGTGGTCATATCTGTTACACAACTTGCTATGCTAAGATGATCGTTTGGAGCATTACATTGTTAAGTCTCGCTTAAGTCGTTAAAAAATTCAGGATGAATCTTTTTAAATTTTCTATACATGGAATTTCCAACTTCTGATGATCGATATAACGTAGTGGAAGATCCTCTATATTAATTGATGTGAAATAAACATATTCTACTATATCTGTAGTTTATGGTTACAAATTTTCTCTTTGCTGTCTAATTGCTTATGTGAACTGTATTTAAATGTAGGTGTGAACCATTTCCAACTTATCCACGGACATATGACATGCTTCATGCAAATGGGCTTCTTTCATATCTTATGTCTGAACAATGCAGCATCACCAATTTACTTCTGGAGATGGATCGTATCCTACGTCCTGAGGTACACATTCTCATATAGGCCATTTACATTCAACACTTCCATTTTGTCTTATATATATAGTATATGAAGTGGGTCCATAGAGGATGCGTGTATAATCCTACAGGGATGGGTTTTATCATTGTCTTATATAGTGTACCTAAAATATTCATTGCCCTTATTTGTTTTATCATCCTACAGGGATGGGTTGTTCTATCAGATGAAGTGGGGTACATAGAGAAGGCACGTATGATTGCTACACAAATACGATGGGAAGCAAGGGTCATCGATCTTGAAACTGGTAGTGACCAGAGAATACTTGTCTGCCAAAAGCCGTTTGTAAGAAAATGAATCCTGCAGCCAGTCATGGTCCATAGTTTTTTGGATCGTCCAATGTTATATACCTCTGGTAATTACTCTCTATCAAATACTTCTCTACATATATACCCGCGTACTCATATGGGGTGTTTGGATTTGTGTTCTGAAACTCGATTGTCTGGTTATTGTGACTTCCAAGTCAAAATAGTTTGGTATAAAATATTGGAGACAGTTGAAATTATCATACCGCTTGCAATGAAATTGTTATTCAAGGGCAAAATGAATTACTTACATATATACCATTTGAGAAAGTGTTTTTTTCGAATATGTTCTTTCGGCAATATCATCAATTAGGTTATCAAATAATCATAATTTGAACATTTGGTTATCTGATTCAGAAAAATCTTAAAGAACAATAGCACCATTATCTATATTCGGTTTTACTGGAGCTGATTTTGTGAATTTGTTGGCTTAATACACATACTCACTTTCAAAATGAATCCAAACACCCCCATACACCAGTCACCGATGATGATACCAGATTCCTTTTGATGTTTACCAGGCACAAGTCAGGTTAGAAGCTCTACACTCGGCATATTTGGCATGGGATATCGTTGATAAACAAAGAAGCTTGAGATTGAAACCGATGCATGCCAGCTGTCGATTAGAGAGTTTTGCTGCCACTCAGCCTCAGCTGTTTTTCGTTATCTTTTTTGAAACATCACTAAAGGAATTGTATCAGTTCATTCATCTCAATTTGTTTTTGTCTCTGTGTTCATGTTTCTTGATCAATTTTGTAATCTGAAGTACATTTTGTATCGAGCATCATCACTTTAAGTGAATAGGCTAGACAGGTTGGTGTGATGTTCCAACATGAGACACTAGAATAGTAAAGCAAACCAGTTTCTTATGGAACTTTAGAAGCCAATAAGTATATATTTGTTCTTTTCTCATTCTTATTTCAAGACATATGAACAGATTAGACATTTCTGAAAATCAGAATTCAGATTTCATATCAGTTTTTAAATTAAAAAAAGGATTTTTGTTGTAACAAAACGAATATTAGGCAATAAGTGGCTTTGTCTGTCTGATTAAGATCCAAGATAACATCAATAAAGGTACCATTTGGTTATAAAATAGGGGTGCTCACAGTCCGAAAACCGGATCGGACCGACCGAAACCGGACCGGACCGAAACCGACTTTGGCCAAAACACCGGACCGAAATGGTACGGTCCAGGTCGGTCTTACGAAACAAAACGGATTAGCATTAGAAAAGCCTTGTCAATTTGTCATGCTCTGATGGTAAGAATCGATAAGAATTATGCTAATTCTTATAATATGTTTGTACCCTTTAATCAACTTCATTTTATTGCCATATGATTGTATAACGGGTTACACAACTCAGAACAAGATGGGGTAGTGTCCTTGGCGGATCAACCGGTTAGGAAGCTTCAAGCAGACTTGGTGGATGACACGATCTTGAGTTGGTTGGGAACCTGTAAAACAAGATAACACTACGTTAGCTAGAACACGGGGGCAAAGCCTTTACGAACCGTCTTCGGTGTGAGAAACAGTCATCGTGATATGATGGAATGTTTTAGAGAAAGAAAGATCATACTTAGAAATGTGGATATGCATTGGTAATTATTGGCAAATCATAGGAAGAGAACCTTTTGGGATGTGTCACGTATCTCAGGCGGATTGGATAAAGGGAGCACGTTTGTGTCAGCCAATAGGATGACTATGAGCATAGGTTGTGTTGTCCTTCGTGACTAAGAGGAAACATGGCCGTGTGCAGTTGTTGTCTGACGCGGGAATATTGGGGATCACATTACCTTAATCGGGTCCACGCAATATCCTCTATTTGTTTGTTAGCGGTTCGGATGCTTAGGCTCCGTTATCTTAGCCTGCGTATCAAAGGGCTAGGCTCCCTTAGCTTAGGTTGCGTATCGAAGGCTAGGCTCCAAATGTAGGATAGGTTTCGTGTGTATTATCCTTTGTAGCTTTAGGGCTCATAGGCTTTACGTCAATTACCACACTAGCTAATTTGTAGGTTAGCCCTAAAATTAGGGGTGGCAATCGAGTCGTGTTTGGGTTGACCTATTCGTGTTCGGGGGTTGGTATAACGTCTACCCAAACACGGCCCGTTTATTAATCGTGTCAAGAAATCCAACCCTGACCCAGATCTGCATAAGATGTGTAACCGTTTAACATGTTCAAGTAATTATGTCAAGGTTTGTCTATTCAACTAGTTTAAATCCAACAATGATATAACAATCAAAAAATGATAAAAACAACATATAAATAACTATACGATAATTTTAATGATATATGAGTTATAATTATAATTCACGCATATTAACTACATAACAAAATACATTTAATCCAAATCCAACATAAAAACCATGTTATATATTTTATTTTTTGGAGACTTATATATTTAAACGGATTCAGAGGTTGAGTTGTTTAATAATTACTCAATCAAAAAACATGACCCATTTATTAAACGAGTTAAACTACTTAACCCGTTTCTGACGAAAACATGTTGATGGTGGACCCAAACATGTTTAACCCCGGCCTAAACCAAAGAAATAAACATTTGGAAACAAACAAACACCCATATTAATTGTTGGGTATAGAAACAATCCGCCCCCAAGACCCAAACCCAAACATCTGGTGAAAAAATGGCAAGCTCATCTTATCTGATGCGTCGCGTGGCAAGTGAATCAAGTCGAAATGGTCAATTGATGATGAGTAGAGTATCATACTCAACAGCAACAACAACAGCAGCAGATGCTGCTTTATCTGTTCCAGAGTACAAAAGAGGTGAGATCGGTGCTGTTGCCGGTATCCCCGATGAACACCTCAAACGAAGAGTATTTCTTCTTTCTTTCTCTTCTTATCTACTTCCCGACTTGATCATTCTATAATAACCTTGTTTCAAACTTTTATATATATATTTCGAGATTCATTCTTAAACTAAATAAAAAGAATCTAGGACGAAAGATTTATGTTTGTAGATTGTTCTCATGTCTATATAGTTTGAGCTTGACCATTTTCCACAGTGTAAAATCTATCATTTTTTATTGAACCACCACCAAATGACCTTAACTTTCAAACAAGAGGTCAAATTTTCAAACCTCGTTAGGTGTGTACATTTGGGGTGGCCAGGGAATGGTCGGAAACGGTCCCGGGATTGACCTGGTATGACCGCGTACCACTGACTTACATAGGCACGCCCTCCCGTGGTATCCTGAATAGAGAAAACCACATCCGTTTACCTGGTTAATCCCTAACTGATATTATCAAAGTGCTTATTTACAAACACGATTGGCAGTTATAATAAGCAATACCCCCTAAGTCTGCAGTCTGCAAGTCACGAGGGTTGTGATAACTCACTGTCGACTTAGCTTTCTGTGATTATATGCCCTTTCTGATCCGTCCGTATTCTTTTAATCAGTGAACAACTCACCATCAGTCATAATACGTACTTGTAGATAAACTAAGTTGCTTACTGGTCTGCGGTGCCTTCTTATCATGTTGTATAGTATAAAATTTTACGTTGTAAGAGACCCATGGATTTGAGACTCGTCATCTCTTAAGGAAAGTTAGTTTAGTTTAATGCAAGATGTTTACTTTGTGCTGGTAAGATAATAACATAACTTTCATGAATGGCAGGTTCTTATCTATTCACCTGCTCGAACAGCTTCACAGCAAGGAGCTGGAAAGGTTGGCAAGTGGAAAATCAACTTTATGTCCACACAGAAGTATGCTTTTCCTCTTCTTTTATCACTCTTACCTAAACTAGTACAAGTTTAAGGATGCACCTATATCCCATTCAGGCGCTTAAATTAGTATGTTGACTATAGCCTATGTTTATGAGCTCGATAAAATGATACTTCACAGTTCTCATTGTACAATACTGAGATATTATTTGAATGCTAAAACTAGAGTCATAGGAAGACACCTAATATTGGTTTGCGTCTTTGCTCAAATGTGTACATAAGCTTTGTGTAATTTTGACAAGTCTAGAAAACACGTAACATTAATACAAGTCCTCAGTTATTATTTCTAGAGGGTCTACTATATTACTAGAAGTGGCAATATGATCAGATCCAGTAACTGACCAAAATGGGCTCAAGTCTAAACGTGTAGCTTTTTGTACCTGTCAAAGCGAGTCCAGGTTGGTTTGACACGCGGTCACTTTTGTTTAGCTTAACAGATAAATGATGTGTAACATAGAAAGCAATAGTATTACAATAATTGTAATTATATTGAATTACACAGTATTGGAGGTTTTCTGCATATGAGTACATTTTGACCATCTTTTCACCCATTTGAGCCTTTTTCGTTTTAGCTACAAAAAAGTACTACAATCTGACCTTTTATAGCTAAAGTAAAACTCACATTACCCGGTGTTCGTATAAATGGATTAAAATAGCCACCTGTATCTCATTCCTGTTTTGTTTTAACAAGGGAAGAAACAACTGTGGATGCCTAATAGTAAATTCTTAAGCTTGTCAACCTGACCACGACACAAACAATAATGACAAAATATCCTGTTTATTGATGTAGATGGGAAAATCCATTGATGGGTTGGACGTCCACAGGGGATCCATATGCAAATGTTGGTGATGCTGCACTCAGTTTCACCAGTGAAGAAGATGCAAAGGCATTTGCAGAAAAGCATGGTTGGAACTATACGGTAAGAATTATATACAAATAGTTTTAACAGAACTTCGTGTTGGTTATTATCTTTTCATTTGAACATATAAGCTTCCCTAACTTTCAAATATCCAATCTGTGTTACGGTCAGCCTTTGGTATTATCTGTTTCACTCTTGCTTCCAGATGTATTGTATATGTATTTGAATTGGCAATGTCTGTACATCTGTTCACTTGTGAACATTAAACTTGAAAACGAGGTCCAACAAATTAGTTTTCAAACTCAAATTTTTTTTTTGGGTAAGGGGTTTCCCCGGTAAATGGAATTAATCACGTAAAAGGTTTAAGAACAATGGAATGTGGCAGAGATACCACATTAACCTCAAACCAAGGCTTGAACTACCACTAAATCGCTTATGACATGCCACAAACGAAAATAGACATTACCTAAAAACCATTGCAAAAACAACTACTTTGCCATAAAATCTAAAAGCTGTTGGCATCTTCCATAGCGAAAGAAAGTTCCGAACCTTCTCCTTATTCTTGAATCTGAAAGACACTAGCTTGAGACGAACCGTGATAACAATGGCGTCTCTTAAATCTTCCGGAGATCTTCTAGTTCGTTTAAACAGCCTGTTATTCCGTTCCAACCATATAAAGTACGTAGCAGCTGCGATGAGGATCTTGCCCACAATGTTTTGAACAGTTCGCTTGTTTGCCAAAGGTTGAAACCACGCAATTATATTCACCACGTCCATGCCCACAAGCCCACGAATTAAACTCCACACTTTAGACGAATACGAGCATTCAAAAAAGAGGTGTTCGTGTGAATCAGCTTGAGTACCACATAACGAACAACGTACCTGGGTCAAGTCAGTTGCTGGATCAACGTCCCACTGCCTTAGCTTGTCTTGCGTCTTCAAACTTCTCCTCATTATAAACCATAACTGGAATGCGTGGCGAGGAATAACATGCGTAAACCACACAATATATAACCATGAGGCTTCATTCCCTCGCGGTCTTAGAGCTTCTCAAGCATATTTAACCGTAAAATCTGTCATAGTACCATTTGTATCACGCCACTTCCTGCAATCTTGACTTGAAGCAGTAAGTGTAGGGGTTGGTACAAGACCTAGGTTAGGAGCCTTTGCCAACCATGAAAGTGGCCAATTCCAAGCGCCATTTACAATCAAGTCAGCAACACACGTATGTATAGAATACCCTTCCCTCGTCATGTCTTTAGGAGACAGAAGTTTGCAAAGAGGGCAATGCGTACTCCATGTGTCATACCAAAGAGATGTGTTCATACCATTTCCAATACAGCTTCAAAAAAATGGTTTTACATGTTCTCTAAGCTGTAGAAGTTTTCGCCATCCATAACTTATATTCGCTTTAGGTTGGATGTCCCATATAGTGTGTCCTCTAAGCTTGTATGTATTGATCCAACGAACCCACAACGACTCCTTATTAGAGACAAGATTCCATATATGTGTAGTCATTAGGGCAAGATTGAATACCTCAAGGCTGCGTAATCCAAGACCTCCTTCTTTTTTAGGAAGGCAAATATCATCCCAAGCCACTTTTGCTTTACCACGCTTGTATTCACCATTACACCATAGGAAACCCCGAATAATCTGTTGGATATCACTAACAATCCCCATGGGAATGACTAAAATAGACGCCCAATAAACTTGCATGGAAGAAATGACTGACTTACAAAGTTGGAGCCTTCCCGAATACGACAAAGACTTGTTTTTCCAATCCTCAATCCTGTTGCGGGCTTTTTCGACAAGGACTTTGCAATCCTTATTTAACAGCCTAGATGAAATCAATGGAACACCAAGGTAGTTAACTGGAAGCTCACCTTCAGCAAAAGGCATGAAATTAAGAATAGCCGCCTTGACATGATTCAAGACATTGCAAAAGAATGCCGTACTCTTTGGAATGCTTGGAATCAGGCCTGAAACCTTCTTAAACTCATCAAGGGATGCCTTAATAACACTAGCCGATTCCACATCCCCATGAGTAAATATAAACAGATCATCTGCAAAACACACATTAATAATTTGGAGCTCCTCACACTGTTTATGATATCTAAATGTTTCGGACATACGAACCATTCTTTAAAGAAGAAGGGTCAAGATCTCCATAACAAGCGTGAAAAGATAAGGCAAGAGAGGATCGCCTTGGCGAAGCCCCCTTTTACCCATAAAATAGCCATGAACATTCCCATTGATGCAAATCGAGAACGAAGCCAAAGTTACACAGGCCATAATCCACTTAATCATAGTGGAATGAAATCCGAAGCGCTTAAGAATAAATCCCAAGAATCTCCAGTGTCATACGCCTTTTGAATGTCCACCTTGAACGCACATGTAGGAGAGCCCCTATTACGGTGATAATTATGCATTAACTCCTGTGTGATAAGAATATTATCTTAAATTCGTCGACCAGGCACAAAGCAGACTGGTTTTCACTCACCACCTCCTTAATCCCCTCAATAATACGATTAGTAAGAATCTTACTAATGCATTTATAGATCACATTACAACAGGAGATAGGCCGATAATCATTAACTTTGACAGGAGTAGCAACCTTTGGTATAAGAGCCAAGAATGTATGATTACTCTCTTTAAGTAACTTTCCATTTCTGAAAAAATCCTGGATTGCGTTACAAACATCCTGACCAACCACATCCCAACCTTTTTTAAAGAATGTTGATGTATATCCATCAGGCCCCGGGGCCTTTGCATCACCAATATCGAACATAGCTTTTTTAATTTCTGCATTAGTTACCGGTCTGATCATATTCGTGTTAGATCCATCCGAAACTTTCTTATTAATCAAGCCCGTTGTGTTCAACAGATCACATTCCATACTTGAACCAATAAAAGCCTCATAATGTGAAACAAAAACATCAGGAACACCCAAACCTGTTACTTCCACGTTCTCAGCATTAGTGACAACATCAATGCGGCTTCTTTGATTTCTACTCTTGATAGACTTGTGAAAATAAGATGTATTCGAGTCACCTCCCTCCAGCCACTCGATCTTTGCTTTTTGCCTCAAGAATCGATCTTCATCTATTTTCGCCTCATTAAACGCTTGAACGTATACAGCCTCCTCATCACGAAGGGAACTGTTAGACGGGTCACTGTCTAAAGCTTTTTGGACCTCATCAAGTTCAAATCTGAGCCGATTCACCTTATCATGCAAATTACCTTGATCATGCATTAGTTTCCTAAGCGGTTTCTTCAAAATCTTCAACTTTTGGGTGACCTGAAACATAGAATGACCAGCAACACTAATGTTCCAATGAGTATTAAGCACCTCCAAGAAACTACCTTTTTGCGCCAGAAAATTATAAAACTTAAATGGTCTTGGTTTAGTACACGTCAAGGATGGGATTTTAAGTACAGATGGGGTGGGGTATATCTGAAATTCGATATGGCTGAAACACGGCATAAGCACCTTGATAAGTATCTATGAACTCCAGATTTCCCATAATGCGATCTAGTTTTTTCAACACGCCATTCCTTCCTCTCGGTTTTTGGTTCCAAGTGAAGTGTAATCCCGTACTATGAATATCCATAACTTCAATGCTTCTCACACAATCTTTGAAGTCACACATAGCAGAATTCATACTAGAAGAACCCGTACTAATGTCTTCCATATTCAAAGCAACGTTAAAATCTCCTAAAAGCACCCAAGGCAACCCACGAACCACCCTCTTATGGAGACTAAGATCAGCCCAAAGAACACGTCTGTCTCTTGGGTCATTTCCTGCATAAATAAAAGTACAACAGATAGCTTTTTGATCAGCTCGATGTATCACCTTTGCATGAATAGCTTGATCTGTTTGAGCCATGACAACGACGTCAACAACGTCTTTATTCCATCCTAGAATAATCCGACAGCCTTTGTTACATAGATTCACATTAGAAGTCCACTCCCAATTTCGAAAAACCTTCGAGCAAACAGAAGCTAACGCGTTGATATCCACATGGGACTCCAAAATAGCACATACACTTAGCTGGTTTTCATTCACAACTAGTCGAACCTCCGATTGTTTGGGGGTGCGATTCAGACCCCTTATATTCCAGGAGGCCATGCTAAACATTAAAAACGTCTTCTGAGGGAGTGCTTGCCCCCTTTGTTGTGTTGTATTCACTTACCATTTCTTCCACCTCACTTTCAGAATCAGTGTCGTTCTCTTTATCCTTCACAGTAATAGTCTCCTCCTTTCCCCCACTTGCCTCACCCATTTCATTCCCACTTTTCATATCATTAAGAGCTTCAAAGGGATTAGTGTTAACCAGCTTACTACTATCACCAGTAGGTTTGGGGACTGGTTTTTTGGACTTTATATTCCAAACATGCTTCGGAGTATTTTTGTTTACCTTAAAACCATCAGCATGTCGCGTTTGAGTGTTAGTAGTTTCCTTTCCTTTCTTTTTCTGATTTTGAACCATAGTGAACCCATCATTTTGGATCGTAGGCGTTTCCATAACAGGTTCTTTCACCCTTTTAGGGCATTGATCATCTGCATGTCCAAAGATTTTACAATCTCTGCATCGTGAAGGCTTCCACTCATATTCAATATTCATTCTTTCCATTGTATGACCATCACCCTCAACAATCGGGACAACCATAGTAACTTCTTGTTTTAATTCTTTTTCAGCCGTGACCTCAATGAGAGCACGGGCAAATCCTATTCTTCCCCAAGGTTCAGCGCACATGGCACTCGTAAACGTGTCCAACATTATTGGTTTACCAATTTGAGTAGCTATTAAGCTCAACCCGTCTTCAGAATATGCCACAACAGGAACTTTATGTATTTTGACCCAAACAGGGACCTTTGTTACTTTGTCTTTTGACAAAGACATGTTAGGCGACCATTTGGTTAGAATTAGGGGTTGATTCCGTATCATCCAAGGTCCTTTTTCCAGAACCTGTTCCAATCCCGTCATAGATGTAAATTTAAAGTAGTAAACATCATCATCATCTTTCATTACCTTTTGAAAGCCAAATTTGGCCCATGTGTTAGTCACATAGTTCTGAACTAATTGAAAGGCCACTCTCTTTCCAACAAAGAACCCCACTAAGGAGTTAGAAAACTTACTTTGGGCATCCAGCACATACTTCACAGGTAACACACAATCTGAATTGTCCACCTTTTTTTTGTTAATCAGCGTCTTGAAATTCATTTTAGTAGTTTTCTTATCCTCTGTAACGATTTGCACCCAAATATACTCCATCATCACCCCTGCCTAAAGTCTTGCCATCTCTGTCATTACTCATTGAATCAGCTTGATGAGCAGACAGAGAGTGAGAAACGCTTGATTTTTCCTTACCATTCAGATTTTTCATACGTGCAGCAACATCACACAAAGGTTCGTCATCATCAAAATTACCTTTCTCAAAAACTCCCTTAACCTCCCCACTCTTATTTACAGCATCCGAAACCTCCGTCTCCATGAGACTAAACCCCCAACAACAACCTTAAAACCCAGCCAACAATTCAAGGAAACCCAAAAAATTAATTACAATCAAGAACCCTAATGACCAGCCGCCAAAATAGTGATTGTTAAACACCAAATCAGAGATTAAGTATCATAACAATCACGTATTTAGAGCAAGAGAGCACAAAGGAACATATTAAAATGAAAAAGATTGAAGACCAGGATGAGTTGCCATGAATCGCCCACACGAGGAGAGAGAAAAGGTGTTTTTTGACTCTTTTTTTAAAGTTATAAGCAATAAAACATGTTATAAGATAAGCAAATTGTATATAGAGTGATAATTAATGTTTACATATTATATCATTCTACT
>BQNB010042758.1:13407-28830 GCA_026074375.1 Tanacetum coccineum | reverse complement strand
GATTTTATTGGCCCACGATTTACAAAGATGCCCATGACTTGGTCACCCGATGTGATACTTGTTAGCGTCAAGGAAAAATTTTGCAGCGTGATGAAATGCCTCAAAATTCCATCTAAGTTGGCAAAATCTTTGACGTATGGGGCATCGATTTCATGGGGCGGTTCCCGTCTTCACAAGGGAACAAATACATACTCGTGGAGGTCGACTACTTATCAAAATGGGTTAAAGCAAAAGCGCTCCCCACTAACGACGCCCTAGTTGTTTGTAAATTTCTTAAATCTCTCTTCGCCCGATTCGGTTCCCCTCGTGCTATCATAAGTGATTGCGGAACCCATTTTTGCAATGACCAGTTTGTAAAGGTCATGCTTAAATATGGAGTTACTCACTGTCTCTCCACCGCATATCACCCATAAACAAGTGGGCAAGTTGAGGTATCCAATCGTGGCTTGAAACAAATTCTTGAAAGGACCGTGGGCGAGAACCGTGCATCTTGGTCAGATAAATTAGATGACGCACTTTGGGCCTTTCGTACAGCTTACAAAACACCCATCTGGTGTACCCCATACAAGCTCGTATACGAAAAGGCATGTCATCTACCGATCGAGCTCGAGCACAAAGCCTACTAGGACTTGAAGCATGCAAACTTTGACCTTGAAACCACGAGCGATCACCGTAAAGTTCAACTCAATGAACTAAATGAACTTCGTGATCATGCCTATAAGAACTCTTTAATCTATAAAGAGAAAACAAAGATGATCCATGATTCAAAGATCAAAAACCGTGTTTTCAACGTCAATGATCAAGTCCTTCTCTTTAACTCTAGATTAAAGATGTTTGAGTTATCTCAAAACTCCAGGCCAAACTTCAAGGTGAACGATCATAGAATTAAGCACTACTTTGGAGGGGACGTACCACAAATGGTTGTCCCGGATCTCCAAACCTTCCCCAAGGACAAATAAATTAGGGGATTGGTTCAAGCTTAGTGACCCTAAACAAGCGCTTCGTGGGAGGCACCCCATGCTTATCCTAGTAATATTATGTAGTAATGAATAAGTGTTTTTTGTTGTGATGAGGTGTGCCTCTTTTGATTCTCGTTTGCTTGTGTTTTTGTGATTGTCAAGGATTGTCCCATATTTTTGAAGCCTCTCTTGCTCGTGATTTTGTCCTTCGATCACAAGAGCTTTAAATCCTCAGCTTCATTTGGGAAATCCAATATCCTAATCTAATCGACTAACGTTTATCTTTAAGCATACTTAATAAACGGCTTAGGATTTACGTAGAGACCCTTCTTAAAACATTGAGGAAAATGTTTAATTCTAGTATTGGGGGATCTATCGATTTAATTATGCATGTAGTCGTTGTTTTCACGTAATCCCGTTTTTACCACCAAAATTTCAAAAAAATGAAAAAATTTAAAAAATTTCAAAAATAAAATAAGTGTTTTGTCACAATTTTGACTTTCCTGCTGGGTAGAATAAGAATAAATTTTGACTCGATCGAGCGTGTTGAGCTCTAGCTTGTTCCTTAACTTTTAGGCTAAGCCATTCCGCGGATGCTTCGCGAAGAACTGAAAAAATGATAGTTTACAGTATGTTGGATGCTAAACAAGGATTAGTTAGAAATCTTAAGAGCTCATGTAAGAATTTGTGGCTTTTTCCCTCCCATAAGCTTCTAACCGACTAATCATACGTTTTAATTATTGGAATTAAACTTAAATCAACAAATTTTATGTAGATATAGTCAAAAAAAAAAAATTTAGTCTTAGTTCAAACTTATACTTGAATTTTTCAAAAAGAAGTCTTCTCTATATAAAAATAATATATATATATAAATATATATATATATATATATATATATATATATATATATATATATATATATATATATGAAAAATGATGAAAAATGAAAAAATATAATAAATATAAACTGTGGGCTGATAAAAGTTTGCTGCATCTTGCCGGCTCACAACCGATGTTACAACCTTCTAAAGAAAGCCCATAGTAAGAATAAAAATCCGAGACTGATAAATTAAATGCATCTTGCCGGCTCACAAACCGACTGTGGCAGCCTTCTAAAAGGGTCAAGGAAATCATCGAGGTCGAAATAAAACTCCTGGACCATGGTCGCTGGCATACCAAAGTGGCAGTTGTTTTAAAGGACGAGTTTAATAATGATAACGCCTATCTAAAAAGGTCGAGGGTTACAATTGCATCAATGTTATGTTTTAATATTAAGTGAGAATTAATAAATAGATCTCTTTTTGTTAAATTTAAATATGCTTTTGAAATTTGACTATTCTACTTTAAGTTTTTAAAATAAGATATGTGTAAACGGGAAACCTAAGGGTTTATGAAACCTAAGGTCCGTGAGTCCCGATACTAGTCTCTGTGGGATGTCAAAAGCCTGGTCACTTAGCCGCAAGGTTGGGATGTGCCGAGATGAAAGTCGCTACATGGGATATCTCCGCCTTCAAACTCATTATTCTCGAGTGGAACGTGAAGCATAGAATTTTGCAAAACGTTGATCCATGGTTGAAATTCAAAATGACACATTCACCTAATATATAATAATTGTCGGGAGTGAAAACTTCACAAGTTGCAAATATGAGTAGTGTTAGCATCTTAACTGATATTTAACGGTGATTTCGTTTTAAGTTTGGTTTGGAACGAGTGAAAAGTCGGGGACGATAAATTTATCTTTTTTGGGGCATTTTCGAATTGAAATGCATCTTGTTCTAAGATCCCTAACGGTTATAAAAATAACGAAAGTCAAATATGTTAGTTAGTTGCTAAAAAAATATGAGAAAAAAATATTAGTAGGAATAAGTGTATATCTTTAAAAATGGGGCTTTACTAAACTCTTGATTCTTTAATTCACCTCGATGAACACTTAGCTACTTTTCGAGGTAATTAGTCGAGGGGGATCGAGATTCTTAGTTTTCTTAGTGCTTACTTATAGCATTGCGTGAGGACACGGCAATATCTAAGTATGGGGGATTTTGGTATATGTTTAATTACACATACCTTTGACCACTAAAAACGGACTTAAATGACTAAAAACGTACCAAAAATATATTGTATTTGTATGTTTTGCATTTGTATTGTGCAGGAAACGGATATCCAAGAAAAGGACAAAAATCAAAGCCAAAACGACAAAACCGAGCACGAGAACGGAAAGACCATGAGAAGTCAAAAAGACAAAGTCAAAGTCAACAAAAGTCAAAAAGTCAAAGTCAACCCCGGGATGAGGCATTGGAAAGAGCATCGAAAACCGAACCCGAAAACCTAAATTGCCAAAAGTGGGCCCACCCGTACCCACCTAGTGGGCCCGGGTCAGCCCACTTATACTTTACAAAACCTTATAAACCATAAGCATAAATAAAAGCTCAAGTCCTTTTAAAAACCATACCCGACCCAAACACCAAGCCCAACACCCAGCCCAACACCCTTATAACTCCACTCCCGTTATCCCTTACCCCTTTTAAATTTAACCCTGTTAGTCCTTAAAAGGACTAACAGTGCAAACTCAACCCAAACTCCAAGGATCAAAGTTGCACACATTAAGGACTATGATTGCAATACACTTATAAACCTTCAGGGACTATTCTTGACATTTCCTAAATTTCAAAAAAATGCGCCAACACTGTACATCTTTTTGGTTGTCCTGTCTTAACTACCCGCCAAATTCACCCCAACACTGTTCCCCTTTCTTCTCCACTTTGTCTACACACCCCATACCTTATCCCACTAATTGCCACCTTGGCAATCCCTTGCATTTCTATTCGTCAAGGATTAAGGACAAAAAGATCAAGGGTGGAAATGACATGACTTGGACACTACTTAAATTGGATGGCTAGGATTGCTTTGTGACCTCTCTCACACAAGAAACACAGGCTTGAGCCCTCTCAGCAAAGAAGCACAAGACTTAGAACCTTCATTAGTTTAGTATAAATAGGCTCATTTGTAAGCCTTTGGGCATCTAAGCTTTTTAGTAGTTTTCAGCTTATAATTTAAGTTTTTCAGCTTATTATAATGTTTTCTTAAAAGCCTTGTAATGATTTTAAGTTTAATGAAAGATTGAGGTTTTTATGTTTTACCTCGTTTTTTAGTTAAAGTGTTAGAATGTTTAAAACTGTTTTATAAGCTCTCAAAAGCTCTTTTTATAACCTTCTTAAGCTGTTACTTAAGTCTTACAAAACTTTTTCATAGTTTGTAAGGTTTAAGTTTATTTTACAAAAAATCACTCAAAAAAGCTTTTTGGATGATAAGCCGGATTTGGATGGGCTTATGGACACTACTAGTTTATCTTTGTTAAGCTAGAGCTAGAAGATAAGCTCTTGTGAGCTCATTTGCCCTGTTTTGAGCAAGGGCCTTTGTAAGTTTCATTTTTCCATTTATAGCTTATTTACTATTCAACTGCTTATTTATGCTTATTGTCTGCTTATATTTGCTTATTTATGTTTGCTTATGATGTTTAATGCTTATTATGCTTGTTAGATAGTTTAGAAATCATTTGTTTAAGTTTTCTTATAAACTGTCTTAAAATAGCTTATAAACTTGCATAATCTGTTTTGGCTTATTTAAATGCTTATTTGTTATTGAAACATGCTTAATATTATCTTAATAACTTATAAAACATCTGGTCTTTGAAGTCTTAGTGTTAAAAACTAATTTTATAAGCTGAAATGTGTTTTTCAAAAGTTAAAGGGGTGTTTGGGACAGTAGACAAAATGGGTGAAAATGGGTCAAGATTGCATTTTGACACTTGAGTCAGTTTATTTTAGCTATAATTAGTCCAAAAATTTAGTTTGTTTAAGTTTTTAAGTGTTAAATCTTATTTTTAAGGTTTTAAGAATTTGTGGTTTGAATCTGTTAGGTTAAAGCTTATTTTATTGGCTTAATTATTGTGCTTTTTCTTATTGAGCTTTTTGTGTTTATGCATGTGTTAAAAGAGGTTAGAAACCAAAGTAAAATGCCTGCAATTGTTGTTTTAAGTTTTTTTGCCAAAACTGTCAAAAAGTGCTAAGTGTTGAAAAATTGGAGAAATTGCTTTTTCAAATGCTTATTGTGGCTTATCCTGAATTTCAAACTCTTTTTTGATTGTTGATTCTTGTTCTTTGAGGTCAAAGCTTAATCTGTTTGTAGGTTATATAGTCATAAGGATCTGTTTGTTTGCTTATTTTAAAGCTCAAAATTGGTGTTTTGTTAAGATTGCAAAAAGTTGCAAAAATTTGTCCAAGTGTTGAATCAGTGTGAGATAGCTTTTTCATGAAGTTTTTTAAGTGCTTATTTGAATTTCAAACTGCTTTTTCTTTGTTTCATATTGTAGATTTTTGGCCATTCTTCTTAGTGGTATAAGCCACTAAGCCATAAGAATCCATTTGCTAGCTTATTTTTAAGCTAGAAAAGTCCCTCTTAGCCTTTTTGCTTATCATTTTTGGCCAAAAAGCTATTTGCTTATTTAGGATTATTAGCTTATTGCTTTTGCTTATTATAGGTTTAGTTTACCTTATTAGGTTAGATTAAGCCCATTTTATCTTATTCTCTTTAGTTTAGAGCTTATGTGAGCTTATTTGCTTATTAGCTCTAAAATTCCTAAGTTCTATAGCTTTTTGATCAAACTGCCATTCTAGCTTATTGTAGTTGCTTATTTTTGTTCTTAAGTGCTTTTTAGATATGCCCTTTTATCTGTCCTAGCTTATTTCTCTTTTTGGTTTGCTTATTAGTGCTTAATTTAGCTTAACAGTTAGCATTTTATAGCTTAGTGAAGTTTAGGCTTATTCTGTCTTTCTTAGCTTATTTTAGTGCTTATTCGTGGCTTATAAAGAAAGTGTTTTTGTAAAAAGTGCTTATTTTTTAGTCTTTTAAAAAGTTATAAAAAATGGCAAAAACAAAAACATTTAGGATTAGGGGAAGTCCTAGGTGAGCAAGGCTCGAACCCGGGACCTCACCCTTATCACCAAACGTTTTACACAACACACGCACTACCAACTCGCCCTTGGGTGTTTTTCAGTTTAGGTTTGCAAAATCAATGTCATTTTAGGCCCGTTTGGTTTATAAGCGTTTTTGGGCTTATTTCACAGCCTTATTTGGATACGCTGTTTTTTCCAACTTATTTTTATTAGATTCTACATTGTTCAAGCTACTTTTGCTAATTTTTTCAGATTTTTATTAAATAGTTTAGTATTTTTAAATATTTAATTTCATTAAAATCGTTTTTAATTCATAAAAAATTATAAAAAAGTCAAAAAATATAATTCTTTTTTAGAAAATTTTCTTTTAACATATAAAATCTAGGAAAATTATATTTGCTTTCGTAGGGTTAAAATTGCAAAATTTGATTTTTTTAAAGAACGAGATTGAATCCCGTTCGTGTTTTTAGTGTTTTTAAGCTTAAATCTTTTCCGTTTTTGGTCTAGTTTTCTTTGTTTAGTTTTTAGTCACTTAAGGGTGCTTTATAAAACCAAAAAGATCATTTTAGGACTTAAATTTGATAATTTAGGGTTTTTAGGTCCCGTTTAGGATTCCCGTTTTGCGTTTTTAGTTAAAATTTGTTTTACCTTAATTGTTTTTAAGTTTTTGCCTTAATTTTCCCGCAGTTTTAGATAACCAATCATAATCTTGTTCCATTCAAGCATAGATTCTCAAAACGTCTCCCGACTTTCAATTGCATTCCTCGTTGGGGATAACGACCCGGGAATCATACTTCCGGTTTACTACAATTGAGATTTTTTGATTCTTATCCTTATATTTATATATTAATAGGTAGTTTATATATGTGTGTATATATATATATATATATATATATATATATATATATATATATATATATATATATGAAAAAGGGTTGATCCAGAGATAATCAATCTCTTTACATGCGTTCCAAAAAAATAGCTAAAAATTCTCAAATCCCCTGCTTTCACCCTTAAACGCAGCCAGATACGTATCTTGGATTCTCCTGCTAGTCTTTTTGTTAATCACATTAGAACTTCATTTGATTGTGATTTTGTGTCGTTAGATCCCAGAATTAACTCAAGAGAATACACTATTGAAAACTCCTTCACTCTTAGCTCCACTGAGGAAGCTGATAAAGTAAAGATATTGTAATCTTGCAATGGTTTGCTTCTGTGTACTGGTTCGCGGAGGCATGCTTTTGATTACGTATATAATCCATCCACTAATCTGTTGAAAATCCTTCCAGAACCAGATTACGTGGATGTTGATTCCAATGTTTATGGATGTGGTGGATTGAGGCTGGCATTTGATCCTACAAAATCACCGTACTACAAAGTGGTGCGTGCGGGACGCACATGTTCTGACATTTTTATATAAATTTACTGTTTAGAGAAAGGAAATTAGAGCCTGTGCAATGAGCGATTTAACTACTTCTTTTTTCTACATTTTGACATTGCGATGTATTAAAATAATGCTTTACATTGGCTAGAAACCAAGAATAGCCAGCTTACGCATTACAAGATAAATATCGAATACCCTGATCATCCAATTATAATAATCATACAAATCCCTCAAAGCTTGGAACAAGGAAGAAAATTCTTCAAGTCTTATGGCAATATACTTCCAATGATAATAACCATACAAATACCTCACATATTGCATCTGGAAGGGAAATTATTCGATTTGCCTGGGTGTTTGCTTCTTGTTCGTAAAGATGAGTTTGGCTCTAACAAGTTTACTATCTACAAGATGATGAAAGGGAGTTCTGTTTGGTTGGTTAGGTACCATGTTGATACCGATGACTTTATGACTCCACTTCCCGAAGGATGGTCGATTCGATCCACTGTTTGGAGCATTGTTTTGGGTGAAAGGGAAGATGATTCTTTTTTGGTGATCAACTTGTCTGGAAAGGTTGTAGAATACAACCTAATATCAAAGAATCTGCGGGAAATGTATGATATAGGATCTAATCAACTTACTGATGATTACCATGATGGGTTCATTCCACCTTTTGCAATGTATGATATGCGACATAAACAAGTTGATCATATGGTTTATGAATTCATTCCGTCATATGCAAGTGTTTGATTATCCTTCCTTGTAGAATGTTTATTTGAATTTATTGTTAGAATGGTTCACTAAGGTATTTGGGGATTGTCCAAAGCCTCTTACAGACAATATTTTGAAGTAATTATTTGTTGTAATCAGTTTAAATTTTCAAGTTAATTTGATTAATACTTGTTATCAAACATGATAATCCCTAAACAAAATACACTTTGTATTCATATTAATTCAAGGTTAACAACCATCATCGGTTAATTATAAATGGCGGGAATAAACTAATTTAGCCTGGAGAAAAATTTCCCTCACCGTGCCATGGGAAAAATGTAATTCAGCGGGAAGGAGAAAAGAAATCCGCCTCAGGGACCAACCGCGCAATCGGAAAATGACAAAATAAAGGAACAGTGATAGTTAATGTGCTGACGAATCAATTAGAGACCAACGACGCAACACTAAATAATAGTAAAAAGACGATCCTGCCCTTCAACAGAAACACGACGTGGCAAGGATAATGACGGAGATAACCGTCGTTACCCATAACGGAGTGCTAGGGACCAAACGGGTAACTACAGTTACAAATAGGGACCCCGTATGAGAGTCCTCGTTATCTAGAGACCAAACGGGAAAACGGGGTAGAGTTTGGGGACGAACAGTGTAATTTACCCAACTTTAAAATATACATTCAATGAGTAAAGTGGTTGATTCAATAAGTCTTTAATGATAAAACTTGATCTTAAGTAATAAAATGTTATATGGACAATAAAGTAAACAATCAAATTCTATTCAAATACTTTGATGAAAAGAGATTTAGTAATATAATAGTAAGTTGTCACTGTCTTAAAATCAAAAAGAGGACAAACGACTTTAAATGAAATATTTATACTACATTATAATGAATTTGAAACCTTCCTAAAGAGAAAGGCTTAAAAATTTTACACAACACACTTACTAATAATAGAAAATAAAGTTACATTTAAAAGATTAAGGGTGTGTTTGTTTTTGCCAAAAACATCTGAACCACATCTGACATCTGACTAGTCAGACGCGGTCAGAGGTTTTGGCTGTTTGTTTTTTTCGTATGAGTAAGAGACGCTCAGATGTGAAACCTCTGGTAGTTTGGTCTGACTGTCGCTTAATCTTACAAAACTCTCACCCACCTCCAAACCTTGAACATAAATTTTGTTATGATATAAAGAACTCGAAATTAAATCTGGGAATTTTAGAAAGAGGTGATAAGTGTAGAGGAAGAAGATACATTGCAAAAAGTGAAATAAATAGTACACCCAAATAAAAAAATAGTCACGTGGGTAAGATGGAATAAAAGTTAAAAGTGGATTGGAGTTGAATACTTGATATTTTAGTCAATTTTATTTATCCTTTTTAAACACAGATAATATATGTTTCTTCAATAAAGTTTTAACATTTTCTAATTTCATATAATCATATATAGTGTGACATTTTTTTATTATATGGCACATAAGATTGAACCATTGAAATATTCTTTTTAACTAAAATACTTATGAGATTTTGTTAAGTTTGAAATAAATGTCTCTAATTTTTATTTTGCATTCTTTCTAAATAAATAGAGTAGTTATTTTTTATTTCAATCAAAAAAAATTGTTTTGTATCAGCGGCGATGTTTCAAAATAAATATATATATCAAAAACAAACAATTAAAATCATTTAGACAATTGTAAAAAACAAACAACATTTTTTCATTCACATTCAGACTTTATGACCACCTCTTATCAGTAAGATATGGTAGTTAGATTCAGACCCAAAACATATTAATGAAACAAACACACCTTAAGTGTCTTAAATGTGTATACATGCAGCAGCCCTCCAATTTAATGTCGTAATTTAAAATTTCAGTTTAATTGTTACTAATAATAGCAATCTCTAAACACTATCAATGTAATTAAGATGAATCTTGGATTTTATTTGATAATCTAGTTTGATATTCAAAGTCAAGAAATAGACTCGTTAACGAAATAAGAATGCTTTTATTCATGTCTTATATTTAACCAATTTTCTGAAACAAAAGTAAAAGTTGATTATAAAACATTATCCATAAAATGTTTAAAAAACTAAACCTCACATAATTTAGAGGCATTGACGTGTCTCTAGACACTAACCAGTGCTTGTATATATACAAGGTAAATGTGTCATTCACAAGTGGGAGTTGTTGAAATATGCTCAAGACACATTACCTATTTATACGGCTAAGTTTATGTGAGCCTACGGGGTCACACACATATACATTTAGATGCACTAAGTTATAATATAAATATTGTATTTATATTATAATAACACCAAATGATTAAAAAGTCATTTTAATTATGTATTTATTAGTAATGTATTAATAAATAAGAATGTAAAAGACTTATTAGTTATTTTCATATTGTATGGAATAAATAATTAACTAAATCAAAATTAAGGATCTCCTGGTTATCCCCTTAGAGAAATCGGCCCAAAGAGAAAAGAAAGAACATAATGGAAAGTTTTGTTTACTTGGGGACTAAGTTTGGAAGAACCTAGAACCTCTGTTATTTATATAAATACAAAGGGACTAGTCCTTCTCCTATAACTTATTACAATAAACTTTCTCTCCTCTCTTTTTCTCTCTTACCCCGGTCAAACTTCAAGATCAAAGGGTTCGAGTTTTTGTTTTCTTGAATCGCAAGTAACTAAGTTAAGGGTAAGTATTGAATCGTGAATTCGAAGGTGTTACAACTAGCATCTCTAGGTGTCGTATAACGTGTAGTGTGGATCAACTGTATAAATTATCTAATTTGATAGCTTAGCTTCTTCCATCATTCCGAACACATAAGGTTGATATCCCTTTTATTTTCTTGCATGGTTAATTACATGATATCATATGATCCGTGTTAGTGTTTTACGTGCTTCCGCTATAACTTGCTTTAATATATTTGAATTTGAATATGCTCATTATCATATTAAAACGTTAATTAAATCCTAAGAACACTAACAAGTACATGGATACTTTGTATTTTCAGTTTGTTGGTATAATTGATAACATCAAATGGTTCATACATTTTGGTATCAATTTTGTTAGCCTCAAAATATTGAGTCAAACAACGAAAGTAAATGTCATTATAGAATATGCTCGGTCTTTACGTCTTATGAACTTTGTAACTATTGTAATAGGCTAGAAAGGGACACGAGCTCGTTAGTTAATCTAACCTTGTACGTTTTATGGGCCAAAAGCCTAACCAAAGCCGAGCCCGGCCCAACCAAACACACCCTAGGCATCACATTAACGTTGTGTACCTATATATACCCCTCTCCACACAAGAAGATGGGGATGATTGTTTTTGCTTTCATTTCTTCTAAGTAATAAACATCCCTTCATATTCCTTTCTCTCTCTAAACTTCTTTCTTTTTCTCTCTCTAAGATTCTAGCATATTTGGTTTGTGAAATGGATAGTGATCAGGATAACAAGTGGTATCAATCACTTAGGATAGAGATTGTGGTGGTTGTGCCTTATTTCGTGGCTTATTCGACGATTATTTGAGCATATCTATCATGTTTTCGCTTATTTCGACACATAAAATCATAAAACATGGTTTAAAATAACTTAAAACATTAAAAGTGTATGTTTTTTTCACCTTAAAACATGTTTTAGATTAAGTTTGAAGTAAAAGTTTGATACTTTAAGTTTTAAAAAAACGTTTTACATAGGTTATTAGTAACTTATGATTTAAAAGGAAAATTTTTAAAAGTTGCGATTTAAAAAGTGTGAAAGTTACGATTTACCAAAAATGAAAGTTTCGATTTAAGAAAAATTTGTAAGTTGCGATTTAAGTATGCAGTTTAACATTGGTTATGCGAGTTCCTTATCTAATCAACAAGCATGTCTAGGAAATAATCTTTGTGGTTTACCTCTTGCGATTTAAAATCCTTGCGGTTTAACTCTTGAGGAATAACTCTTGCGATTTAGAATCCTTACGGTTTAACTCTTGCGATTTATAACTCTTACGGTTTAACCTCTTGCGATTTAGAATCCTTATGGTTTAACGTTGCGGTTTAGGTCTTATGATTTAAGTTTATGAGGTTCAGGTCTTGTGGTTTAAGGGAATTCTTGCGATTTAAGTTTCTACGGTTTAGGTCTTGCGGTTTAAGGAAATTCTTGTGGTTTAGCTTTGAGACATAAAGTTGCGATTTAGGGTTTGAAGCATAGTAGCGATTTAACTTCTTTACCTTAGTCAAAACTTGTTACGAGTGTGACAACCATGACCAAATTAGGTTAGTTTAACCATTAGCGTTAGCCTGATTATCTATTATATGATTCAAATTAGGTGCATATGAGATTCATAAGTGATATACATGTGAATGATGCAAGAAATGGATGATGTAGTCATTTCATTTCTTTGAAAATGATGCATATGAAAGTGATGATTTCTATTGGTTGCAATTATATTATTGATGTTGGATTAATTAATCGTGTATGCGTCGTTACATTTCGGTTCAAGTTTAGTTAGTTAATCGAGGTTCGATTAATTATTTATTAGTGAGTAATAATATTATTTGAGAAAAATACTTAGTGAAATAAATGTTCTATATTTCGTGTTAATAAGTTTTTAATTAAAGGTTGCAAGTAAATAGGTTAAAGTGTTATTAGACTTTAACTAAAATACAAGTAATTAGGTAATAAATATATAATAGTTTTACGTATATGTATATAAATAAAATATATATATATATATATAATATATATATATATATATATATATATATATATATATATATATATATATATAAAGGGGTGTTGGTCGACAAGTTTAAGGAAAAAAAGGGAAAAAGAAACCTAATCTAACTAGGAGTTATCTAAAACTAATGCATATATATATATATATATATATATATTCTCAAAACACAAACCATAAAACACTTTTCTCCTCTCCCTCTTGTTGGATCTGTCGACACAAGGAACAAGGAAAAAGAACATCAAAAAATTTCAAAACAATTTAGGGTTCAAGATCAAGTGTTTTCACGGTAAAAGGTTTTGGTATGATTTTTAAACTCGTTCTTTTATTTAAGTTAATGGATGTAACTTTTTAATTGATGGAAAATTAGGGTTTCATAAATCTCAGTAATTAATTATGTTTAAACATAAAATTATGATTAGGGTTTAATTATAAGATTAACTATGCGTTTGATTTGGTTTAGATAGTATTAAATTCGAAATTAAATCGGAGCAGATTTTTAGGTCAGATTGTTTGGGTCACAACTTGATGATACGAATGCGTTGTGTAACATCCCGCTCTGATAAAGAGACCAAGAGTCACATTATGGTGTCATATCAGAACATATAAACGCAAGCGGAAGACTTTATTAAATAAAAATACTAAGTCATGAAACAAATGACTTCCAAAAGTATTAAATTCCAACAAGGTCTAAATGAAAGAAATCTTCAAACGAAAGGGTCTTAAATATAAATCCAAAACAATGGGAAAACTATCAAAGGTTGGTCCTCTAGAAGCTTCCTACACTCATCACTCAAATCCCAGCTTCCCGCTTAGTACCTGCCGCAGGAAAAGAAAATGCGGCTGAGCTAACGCTCAGTGAACAGATATAATAACAACAACGGTAATAAGATAAAAGAATGAACGAAACGGATCACGAGAATCTGCTTAACAAATGTCATACGAAATAATAAGCGATAATTAAGAATTAAGGATAACAAAGGAGTGCCCACGAGCCCAAACAAATATCTAAACATGATACATGAATAGACCCTAAACAAATAATCAGATGGTCATAATCAAATATACACAGGCAAGCAACTCCTGATGTACCAAATATGATATGGGGTGTATAACACACACACAACCATTCACCTGAACTGAACGGAACAAAGTACCTAGGATGCATCCATACGCTCCCTGCAAAACAAAGTCATGTCCATATACACAAGCACTATGGCGAGTGTACGAACATATATAATCAAATCATAATAAGTGCACATACAAAAGAGAACGCCGTGGACTAATCACACAGCCACAAATAGTGTCATGCCATTGGTGCATCATTGACATGGTTATGGTACCTCCATGTTAGCCTTAAAATATTGAGTCGAACAATGGAAGTTCGTTCATAAATATATTAGGTCTCGGTCACTAAATTAATATACGTTTTACTAGTCTAGAAGGGTAAACGGGCTCGTAAATGTAAGCTAATATTGTATGTGTATCGGGCTAAAGCCCAAGTCAATCCCGAGCCCGGCCCAAGTAAAAGCCCACACGCCCCATGTAGTTGTGTAAGGTATATAAACCATTTTCCATCAAGGAAAATGGTGTTGGTTCATTTGTAAACATACTCTTACAAGTTAATTCAACCATTCTCTTCCTATTTTCTCTCTCTACAATTCTCATAATTTCCTTCTCTTTTCTACTTGTATTCGAGCAACATGATAGTGAAGTGAAGTGATCGAGGGTAACCGACATTTGGTATCAAGAGCCTCGGGTGTTTAGTGTTTGATTTGTGGTTTAAAAAATCAAAATTCGTGTTGTATTTTATTGTTTTTTTGGGTTCGAACTAAAACGCAAGAAAAAAAAGCAAAGTTTGATCTTTATTTCGTGGCTAAAATGACTAAAGGTGTGTACTTTTGTGTTTAGAACAATCCCTTGTATCACTTATTAAGGCTCAACAACTTATTTCGTGGTTTAGATAAAAGTTAGAAGAATTTTTTCGTCGTTGCGTTTTGGATATTTAAAGAATTCTTCGTTGCGTTTTGGTTACAAAGGATGTTGCGTTTTGTATAAGAGACAAAAAGTATTGTACTTGAAAGTGACACTTGTACTTGTTGCGTTTTGTACAAAAAAAAATTTCGTTGCGTTTTGTCAAGAAAAATTGTCACTGCGTTTTGCTTATATTCATTGCGTTTTGACTCCAAAAGAAGACTCTTGCGTTTTGATAAAAGAAGCATTGCGTTTTGGTTCACAATATTGCGTTTTGCTTCAAAGTGTTGCGTTTTGTCTCCACAGGTTGCGTGTTGCTCATCGAAGACCATCATTGCGTTTTGACTAAACGTTACTATGCCCAATTTTTTTATACATTGCGTTTTGTGTCCAAGACAGATTGCGTTTTGACTTCAAAGAAGACTCTTGCATTTTGTTCAAAGATAGTTGCGTTTTGGCTAATATTGCTTTTTGCCTGTGAGTCTTAATTGTGTTTTGCCTCACATTTGGGATTGCGTTTTGAAAGACTTAGCAATTTACAACAAACCTCAAGGACTAATTAAACAAACTTTGGACTTTAAAGGACAATTAATTCACAACAAACATAATCAACAAACTTTAACAACAACAATTAACTTTTCACGGTTTTCTCTTGATTTTTTAAAATCCCGCGAAAGAACTCAATTTCTCGGTTTAAATCTTTGAC
>BQNB010042758.1:0-12254 GCA_026074375.1 Tanacetum coccineum | reverse complement strand
GGAAAATTTGAGGGTAAAGCTGATGAAGGCTATCTTGTTGGTTACGCTCCCAATAGCAAGGCCTATAGGGTTTATAATTTTACAAACAAAAGGATAGAGGAAACCTTGAATCTGAGATTTTTAGAAGATACACCCAATGTTCAGGGAATTGGTCATGAGTGGTACTTTGACCTTGACTATTTAACTGATTCATTAGGTTATACTCGTTTTAAAACTAACAAACCTGCAGGTCCACAAGAAACTAGCATACCTGCAGGTACACAAGATCATGACTCAGATTCAGAAGTAGAAGAGTAAGTGATAGTGGTTCCTTCATTTCCTTCTAACAGTTTTGCAGGTCCTTCATCATGCAATAGTCCTAGTGTTATGGATTGCAATGCAGATTATGCAGAAGAGCTCGCTAAGCTTCAAAGATAAGAATTTGAAGCTAAGGATGTGGCTGCACGATATGGTTATTTGTTCTCATAAGAAACAGCAGAAATACTAAGTCATGCTGAAGCTGAAATTCGAAACCAAGGTGTTTCTGCTAATAGGGATCCTGCTGACATTGATTCTGCTGGTAGTGATCCTGATAGTGGTAATCCTGCTGGTAGTGTTCAATCTGCTGGTAGCTTTGAACCTGCTGGTATGGGCATTCCTGCTGCCAGCACATCTGTTTCTGCTGACTTCGTTCCTGTACCTGCTGTTGAGTCTACACTTCCTCCAGGTCAATCATTGGGTTCAAGTGAAAATTCTTCACGATTTCCAGTCCCTTCTGATGTGTGCAAGGATCAACACTCATCTGGCATCTTCACATCTTCCTCTTATGATGTCGATTTTAGTGCTACACTTACAAACTTAGCACCTGCTGTGGACGTAAATCTAGTTCCTACAAAAAGGGTGAACACAATTCATCCTCAGTCATAGATTCTTGGTGATCTCGCTTCTCCAGTTCTGACCTACTCTTCTCTATGTAACATCCTTCTGTCTATCTCTCTCTTCTTTCTCTTTCTTTTCTTTTTCTTAAACATCTTTCTTCTTCTCTTCTCTGCACTCTATCTCCCCTCTTTCTCTTACTACTATCTAATCTCTTCTCCTTCTTCTCTTTCTTATTCTCTCTCTTTTAAATCATAATCTCTCTCTTCTCTTCACCATCTCTCTCTCATTCTCCTTCTTTTTCTCACTGGGGACCAACTCTCTCTCTCCTCTCTCTTTTTCCATTCTTCTCTCTCTTGCTATCTACTCTATCTATCTCTTCTTCTACTATCTTCTCTTTCCGCTCTCTCTATCTTACTATCTCTCTTTTCTCTTTATCTTTCTCTCCTCGTATGATGATGATTTTCGTGCTACTCTTACAAATTTAGCACCTGCTGTGGAAGTGAAACCAGTTCCTACAAAAAAGTGGTGCACACAATTCATACCCTCAGTATCCAATTCCTAGAGGGTGAACTTGCGTCTCCAGTTCTGACAAGAAGCCGAGCTCAAAAATAATCCAATTTTTGGTGAAAGTGCTTTCATTGGAATATATTCAAGATCAACAACGGACCAAACATACAGACCAACTTCATTTGTCTGTTCTGCTTGCTTCCTTCAATACTCAGTTAAAAAGGAAAAAAAAACCAACTATATAGCTAAAGCACTTGAGGATCCTGATTGGGTTGATGCTATGCAAGAAGAGATGCAACAGTTCATCAACCAGCAAGTATGGAAACTTGTCCCTTTACCTGCTGGCAAACATGCAATAGGGACAAAATGGATTTTGAAAAACAAGAGGGATGCCAGAGGAATTGTTGTAAGGAATAAAGCGAGGTTGGTTGCACAGGGACACCGACAAGAGGAGGGCATTGATTATGATGAGGTATTTGCACCAGTGGCCAGAATAGAGGCAATCAGACTGTTTTTGGCTTTTGCTTCTTACATGGGTTTTCTGGTATAGTCAAGCTTGACGTTTTAGAGTGCCTTTCCTCTTATATGGAGAAATTGAAGAAGAAGTGTATGTCACTCAGCCTAAAGGCTTTGAAGATCCTTACTTCCCAAAGCATGTATACAGAGTGGTTAAAGCTCTGTATGGACTTCATCAAGCACCTCGAGCCTGGTATGCAAGATTGTCTGCTTTTCTGTTACAACACAATTACAGAAGAGGTACTATTGACAAGACATTGTTCATCAAGAAAGATTCCAGGGATATACTTTTGGTCCAGGTTTATGTGGATGACATCATCTTTGGGTCAACCAATAAAGCCTGGTGTGATGAATTTGAGGTGTTGATGAAAGGTTTATTTGAAATGATGACTATGAGGAGAGATGGACTTCCTACTTAGCTACAGTGACACAGATTGCCTGATGGATATTGTTTATCAGTCCAAGACAATTATGTTAAAGACATGCTTACTAAGTTAGACATGGAATCTGTAAGAACTGCAACAACACCGCTATAAGCTTGCTAAAGACCCAATTGAAAGATGAAACTGATCCTCTATTAATGTACATTTGTACAGATCCATGATTGGTTCACTTATGTATCTCACAGCTTCAAGACCTGACATCATGTTGAGTAGTTAGTCTGCTTGTTCCCAAGACCATATAATCAAGTTACTCCACTGACTTCCTCATCTGAATGCATCAAGAAAATTACAAGTATCTAAAAGCAACCAAAACTCGCTTGTGTACCCAAACGATTCTCCCTTTCAGTTGGAAGCCTACAGTGACAGTGATTATGCTGCTTTCTCACATGGTGACCGTAAATCCACTACAGGTGGATTGTTTTCTAATTCTGGGCAGACGGTTAAATTCATGGCTTTGCAAGAACATACTTTTGTGCGACTTCTTCTACAGAAGCCGATATGTTTGCTGCCTGCTAGCTGCTGTGCACAGTACTCTGGATCCAAACCATTGCTGGATTATGGATTCAAACTTCAAGGAATACCAAAATCTTCATAGAAACCCAGAGCACCATATGCATTGTAAAAGAACCCTGTATTTTCATCAGAGGACCAAGCATAATGAGTATTAGGCATCACTTTATAAGGGATTCCAATGAGAAAGAACTTGATACAGGTGCGTGAAGATTCACTCCGATGAGAATTGGCTGAATTTTTGACTGACCAAGGCATTTGATGGACCTAAGAATTGAGTATCTGTATGGTCCATATTGGGATGGTAATCCCTCTTTCGTGAATTGAGGGAGGTAATAGAGCCCTAAGGGGAGCTTGTTGTTTTATATTGTATGATCTAACTTTCTAACTTTCTTGCAGGTGATAAGTTGTTTTTTGGTGGGAACTATTTCTCCTTGATTGCAGGTCGTCAAACTGCAGCTAAGGGTGTACATTCTTCCTGCCTGACATTGAAAGAAAGTGGTTTCTCTGTTGTACATGTTTACTGCTGGTATATATTCCTGCTGGTTGTACGGAAGTTTCCCTTCTTTTACCTGCTGGTAGTTATCCTTTCTGCTGAGACGATTAAGTTTCTTGAGTTCCCACTATGGTTCTTGCTGGTAGTTACCTTTCTGCTAGAAAAAAGCGATTGGTTTCTGCTGGTCGCACTATGATTCTGCTGTAAGTTATTCCTTTTTGCTGTAGGTACTATGTTTTGCTGGTCATTTTTCTGCTAGGTTTTGTCCTAAGTTTCTGCTGTAGTTACCTTACATGCTGAACGAGTTGGTTGTCTGCTGTTCGCAAACTTATGGTTCTGCGTGGTAGTTATTCCTTTCTGCTGAACGATTATGTGGTTTCTGGCAGGTCGCGACTATGTTCTGCTGGTAGTTTTCGCTTTCTGCCTGGGGTTCTCTGTTTCTGCTGTAGCTATAGATAATCTGCTTTTGCTGATTTTCGGGTGTACATGCTGTGTTGGTCATTTAACTTGTCTTTTTACCTCCCTTTTTGCTGCTGGTGATTCATTCTGCTGATTGAGTTGGAGGAGTAGTAGTGTTTTGCTTATATATATTAGGAGTGAAGTTCTTTCACTGCTATGGTGTGCATTTGGTTTCTGCTTTTGGACTACCTCTTTCTGCTTAGGCCTGAATATATTCATTGCTAGCAATAAAGAGGATAGTTTTATGCTCAATACGTAGATCTATTGATGCGTGTCGATAGCATTAAATAAATAAAGGAACAGGTTATAAATAGAGTGCTGTGGTATCATGTTCCTGGCTGGTGCACTGAGCTATTTTCTGCTGTATTGAAACGATGTTTACTGCTAGTGCTGCAGCTTGATATGTGCTGGGTTGGTTGGATCTATTGCCACTAGTCACATTGGACTCTAATTCAGCTATGGTAAGTCTCCACTTCCTCCATCGCCTTGCTTGTTGTAGAGTACAATGTAGACTTGCGCTAAACCCACGCTCTAAAGTTTGTAGGCTGGCTCATATAATCATTCATTGCTTGAACTAACTACATTAGTGACATCTGCTTTCTCGCTGATTTTTTTCTCTAAGACTTGTTACATGCGACTGCACAGCCTAGATAGGCTATCAATCTCATGATGGGATGACTTATCGTATTGCGACCCCAAGGGTAGCGAATTGCTGGTCTTAAAAAATAGAAGTTGAAACTAGTTTTTCGGTTAGATCTCTATTATATAATGGATCTGGCCGGCTCACCGCGCATCCCGCCATTTGACCATATAACATACAGCGAAGGTGGCGGAACAAAGTGAGGTTTCCACTCAGATTGTAAGCTAAGCGGGTGGTTATTGTAGGTCAACTTCCAAGGTTAAAATTGTACCAAACAAATAAAAGGATTAACTTTTCACACTTGGACACAATTAACCTAAATAAGTCCCAAATCCACTTTTCATCTTTTCCCACCACACACATACATCAAAATCTTTTGCTTTGTATACTGCTTTTTCTTCAACCTACATCAGAATCACCAAATGCGGCACTCAGTACAAGGATGATTCACAACAAATCGCAGGTACTTGGTAGGGAAAAATGTTCCGAGGGACATTCACAGAATATCCTCAGCTACTTGGACCACTCTCCATTAAGGTGTACTCTTTTAAACACATGTCCCTCCGGTCCCGTGTTAGAACTCATTGGTCATACAATTTTTGGGCAACACTACAGTTCGCCCAAATGCTGCTGGGTCCGTGACCTGTTGCAACGATTGACGGCACGTTGAGTGGTCGTGACTGAGTCCTAATTAGGTGGCTCAGTTACAACTTGTATGTTGCCAATGGCATCTTTGACCCAAATTTAGGCAAATTGATGATATTTTTGCGGTTATGGGGGCTAATGGATATCCGACAGATAGAAAAAAAACCCTTACTTTTCTTAGAACCATTTATCTCCTCAAATGAAGATTTCTGTGCATACCATTTTTGCATTGTCTGAGCCCTAAGGCTGGAAAGTTGGAATCAATTTCCCAGTTCCATTGCCCTTGCCCTTAATTTGTTTTATCGACTGGTAGGGTATATAAATTTTCTCGATTTATTTGATAGGGATATTGCGAATGTTGTAAGACTTAAAAAGAATAATATTTTTAGATGTACCCAAGGTTTTCTACAATGCTTGTCCATAGAGACCAGCCTGACTGAACCCCTCGACCCACTTTTGTTTTACTCGGAAACTGTTTTTCTAATATGAAGTTAAAATGGGATGGTGAGGAAAATACCTTTGACACCACCCATGCTTGCCATTGCTGCAAGCTGGCAATGATGCTGATGATGATGATGCTACTAATGAGGACAATGCTGCTGCTGATGAAGCTGCTGGTAGTGCAGCTGAGGCGCACCCTGTACCCCATTCTCCTCCGGTTTCCCCTGTTAGGGAACTAACACCGGAGAGGCAGTCTACATCTGCGGAGCCCTTAGTGTTTGGCCCTGAACCCAGACCCGCTGGGTATGTGGACCCTATGCTTTGAACCAATTATTTTTTGGTCACACAGCCCAACCCTCTGTTTCCTGGTTGGACCCTGACCTTAGAGGAACCCTTTATCTTTTGTCCCCCTCCTAGCCGACAACTATATTGGAGCCTGCGGACATTGATAAACTCGTTCTCATGGAGATACACCATTCATGGTGTATTCCATGAGGAGTCACCTGTTGGCCAATTGATGCTCCTTACACCAACAGCCCGATGCCGTAGGCTGGGAGGGCAGAGGACCCACTCTACTAACAAGTTTTAACAGCCAAGCTTGACAGGTGTTATGGGGCGATAGACACCATTGGAAACAAGTTGGGAACTTCAAAGAAAATCATGGGGGCAGCTATTTGACACTTGTTAATCTCGAGGTCAAGAAGTTGAAAATAAGAAAAGAACGTTAAACAGTTGAAAGACAGCACATTTTTGGTGTGATTCCCCCTGCCACGTGAAGGTGATGTGAATATTCAGATGATGTTGACCTTGAAGGATTAACACAATGGCGTCTGAAGCTCTGGGTCCACGATCAACCTGCTGTTCCCTCTGAGCATATGGAGGAACGCGAAGAGGAGGAGGTTCCTCTTAGGCGTAAGAGGTCGGTTTATCAACGTGCCAGGACAGAATTTCATACTTCCGCTTTTGCGCAGTTTCATGCTCCTCTCTCTACTGATGTTCTTCCTCAAGCGGATATATCTGAATCTGCTGGTCCATCTGTTGGTGCTGATAAGGGAAAGGCTCCCATGCCTGATTTGGAGATCCCTGTCTTAGTTTTCTTGCAGAGGGATGACAGGCCAGGCACGCCTCGAAGAAGAACAGGCAAGTGCGCGTTGGTTTAACATTACAGGCGTGAGGATTTTGGCTCAGCAGACGAACCAATTAATTTCTGACAGCGCGCAAAGGAATAAGTGCCTCATGCTGCTTAAAGACAGAAACGGACTGGTTGACTTTGATGATGCAAGTTGGTAACAAATCCTGCATGCACGTGTATTTGTTGGGATCTGATGTCAACCGAAGAACAACTTTATTGAGCGCCTGACCAGCCATTAAGGAACGAAGAAGCGAGCCTTGGCAGATTTACGCTATAGAGCACTCAAGGGTAAGCCGCTAAAGCAATCTGAAGTCACCCAAATGATGCGTAACTTGGTTAAAAATCAGTGGTGTGCAGCTCATAATGGTACTATCACTATGAAAGCTGTCAAGGCTATGTCGAAACAACAGTTGATTGAAGAGTACGAGAATATCTGCAGACGTCTTGAAAAGGATCGTTTGTTGAGTGCTCAGTATAATCTATTTCGACCCAAGCCTGCTATTACTGAGCCTCCTTCTAAAAGACAACGGGTTGAACGCGCTTCTTCACAGCCTTCTAATGTTCCTGCTGCTACCACACAACCTGCTGATGATCATGATTCTGCTGGTGGTAGTAGTTTTCATCCTGCTGGTTCAGCTCCTCCTTTATCTGGCTCTGCTGCTCCCACTTCTGCTGGTGGTGTATTTGGTGTTCCTGATTCTACTGTCCCCACTTCAGCAGCAATGGATTCTGCTGGTTCACACCGTGAGAGTGGAGTTTCACCATTTGCGGATTCTGCTGATAGTTCTTCCCCGTCACCTGTCTCTACTGATCACATACCAATTGATGTTCTGTTTGAATCCACATTAGGAGCTCTTAATGAGTTTTTCTTAGATAGTGATGAGGATGAGCAGATAGGTTTGTCTCGCATTGCTGCTGACCCTGACTCAGATAATGAAGTGCTAGCTGAGATTCTCTTTCGGGGTCAGTATATTTTCATAGTGCTGGTGTAGTGTTGTGGACAAGCTATTTCTTGATGATGAGAGTGATTGGACCCACGGTAAAGGGTTGAAACCCATTCCAGACTCTGCAGCTTCTCTCCTCGTTTCTCGTAAACATCGTGGGGTGAGAAAAGTGATGACTCTTTAGGGATTAAACCAGTTGAAGACTTTCATCAGTTTTGAGAGTGAGAGTGATGGTGATATGGCGCATTATATTCCTCCACTTCCATATGTGCATTTAAAGATTGGAGATGTGGGATCTGTCCGCTACCGTTAACAGTTATTATCTTGTATATTATCAGGAGAAATCGACGGCAAAAGTCCTTTTTCTACTTGAGAGAGTTGCTCCCTCATGTCTATCGTGAGGATCTCCTTCTGTTACGTCGATGGATGAATAGGTATTTTCGACTGAACCCAGATGTAGATGTTGGTTTAGACCTTTGGAGAGACGTCAATCTGTTATGTCAGTCCCTTCATTCTGATGATGTGGAAGATTTTTGGAGAACACAAGAAGACGGGTGGTGAGCAGCTGGGAAATTTGTATCCCAGACTCTGTTTCATAGTCTTGGACTTAACGAATGGGAAAACTGTGTATATGTTTGTGGACAAGGTCTATCCTATCCGGGCTACACTGCTTGAACGGATGTTACGCCACAGGCTCACGTTCCGACCCCATACTGTCCTAATATTGTTGTTGTTGGGAGTGTGATTCAGACGATTCAAGCTGGGTTACGGGACTCCTATGAGTGTCTTGCATCTGTTCCTATGTAAGTTTGTGACTTTGTTGATATTTGTTTTCAATAGTTTCGTTAGTATTCTTATTAAAAAAAACTCTTAGTTAGTTTTATTGATAGTATAGTGTTGTATAACTTTGGTGTTAGTGCTTGCACTGCACGACAAATGGTTTTCAGCTCACCATGGCTAACAGCCAAGAAAGATCGTTCACCATTGCAAACGCTTTGGTGTGTAACACAAATCCGTTGATGTTTGCCAGGTTACCAAACCTGGATGGTATTCTTTTCCATATTCCTGTTGGATGAAAAATGGGCTAGTCCATGAGCAACGCTCCTGGAAAGACCTTCTCAAATCCCTTATAGTTGACAATTTACTAAAAATTGTATAGTTTTTAACTCACCATGTTTGTCTAAGTGAAGAGTTGACTAGTCCATAAGATTATGGCTTATGGTAAAGACATGCAAATCCATATTAGATGGTTGACACTTTACCAAAAAGTGGATGTATATTCAACCACCAGTGTTTCATGTACAAAGAGTTGACATGGTTTATCAATCCACAATGATTTACCTTTCTGGAGCCAAAGGATTGACTACCCTAGAGCCAAACAGTCTACAGGTAAAGTCATATCAAATCCGTTGATGGCTTGAATGGTTTTGCCAAAACCATATGGTATCAACGCACCAATGATTCAATACTGAAGAGTTAAATGATTTCTCAGTTGACCATGGACAATACACCTTTCTGTGGCCAAAGAACTGACTACTCCCAGAGATAATTGCTAAACTGTAAAGAGACATCAAATCCATTTACATTTCAATGATACACCTCTCCCAGATTAACACACCTGGAAGTGATGAGAATAGACTGAAATTTTATGATTTGATGTACATACTTGTCAATGTTGCTGTTGCTGCAAAGACTGGAAGTTGCTGATTCAAGATTTTGCTGCCTCATTTGATTCTGCTGTTCATCGAGTTCATGCTGGTTCTTTTGATGCTGCTGTGGCTTCTCCAGTTTCTGCTGCTTGTGTTGATGCTGCTGCTTACTTTGTTCCTGCTGCTCTTCAATCCTCTTGCTTCGAGAAGATCTATCTAGAAACTTGGAATTAACGGAGTCAAAACCAAGTTTAGGGGAGGATGTGGGAATACTTGAAAACGACTAAGTGCGTTTCTTCCTGTTAGAGATTTCGTTTCTGGTGATGGCATTAAGTCGTTACCTGCTGGGCAGTTCAAGTAGCGTTCTGCAGATTATGTTTCTGCTGTCTGTTCCCATACCTGCTGACAGAGATAGAATCTGCTGATTGTTATTTATGGACGTAATTAATGTAATTAAGGAATTATAGTTATAGAATTATCTCATTAATATAGGAATGAGATAAATTAGGAAGAGATTGATGTATATCTCTTACGTGATTTTAGTTTTCTTGTTGACCAATTTAGGGTTTCTTCTCTATAAAAGAAACCTTTAGCATTAGGGTTTGGCACCGATTGCAAATTAGAAAAACAATTTATTATCAATAGAAAGATCCATAGAGGATCGTTATTCATTTAGTTGTTCTTCTTTATTGAATTGTTTAGTTTCCGCCTAAACATTTGCTAGAGTCTCTCACGTATATGCTTGTGATTACATAAGTACTATACAACCACAAAGGCTAGAATAAAAATAGCCCATACCTCAAACCTAGCTTCTAACAAACCTATGTTGTCTTCTACAGGAGTAAAACAGTCTACTAGTGCTAGCGGATCACAGCCTTCAGGCAATACAAAGAAAGATAAGATTCAGCAAACACCAAGTAGTACTCTGAAGAATAAAGTAGAAGCCCACCCTAGGAAAGTTAAATCTAGTTTGAAAAATAAAGACTGTGTTGTTGCACCTAAAGGAACTGCTCATGTGCAGCATTCCAAGCTTAATGCGAATTATGAACTTAAATGTGTTAAGTGTAATGGTTGCATGCTTTCTGATAATCATGATTTGTGTGTTCTTGAATTTATCAATAATGTGAATGCTCGTGCTAAATCTAGATCTGTTAAGAAAAATTCAAAGAGAAAAGTTTGGAAACCAACAGGAAAGGTGTTTACCAATATTGGATATATCTGGAGACCTACTGGTCGGACCTTCACTATAGTAGGAAATGCGTGCCCTTTAACTAGGATTACCACAACTACTGAAGTGCCCCTTAGGAAATCATCTGCTCTAGATAATAAAACACCTAAACCTGTCGTCACATTGGTTTACTCAAGGAAACCTAGGAGGTCTAAAACTAGTGTTCCTGTTAACAATTATAAGGTTATTAAATCTGTAAATGCTAACAATTCGGAACCCAGTCAATCCTGGGGATCCATAGTTTCCAATGTTCCATCTCTTTTGATGAATGCAGGTCGTCCAAATTATCCTCTGGTATTTGGACTCCGGCTGCTCCAAGCATATGACCGGAGATCGCTCTTAGCTCACCAACTTCGTCAGCAAATTCTTGGGTATAATCAAATTCGGTAATGATCATGTTGCAAAGATTATGGGTTATGGAGACTATCAGATTAGGAATGTTACAATTTCAAGGGTTTATTACGTTGAAGGACTTGGGCATAATCTATTCTCTATGGGACAATTTTGTGATTCCAACCTCGAAGTTGCGTTTCGTCAACACACCTGCTACATTCGCAATCTAGAAGGTGTTGATTTATTAACTGGATCTTGAGGGGACAATCTTTATACATTCTCTCTTAGGGATATGATGGCGTCCTCTCTTATCTGTCTCTTGTCAAAGGCCTTTAAAACCAAGTCCTAGTTATGGCATCGTCGTCTCTCTCATTTAAACTTCAGAGCTATTAATCATCTTTCCAGACATGGTCTTGTTTGAGGTCTCCCTAAGCTCAAGTTTGAAAAGGACCATTTTTGTTCTGCATGTACATTAGGCAAGAGCACGAAGAAACCCCACAAACCCAAATCTGAGGACACCAATCAAGAAAAACTCTATCTGTTGCACATGGATCTATGTGGACCAATGCGTGTCGCGAGTGTCAATGGAAAGAAGTACTTCTCTCGGGTGGTGACAATAAACCACCGATGCTTGAAAAACATTTGTATGATTCATAGAAAAGCAGAATGGAACTTTATTCCACATTTCACATGCATTCGGACAAGCATTAACTGTGGAGTAGATATCGTTATCTATCCCTGTGAGAATGATCTGAATGGCTTCAGCTTCAGCATTCAATTGATCGCGTATGTCTTGTGAAACATTATTATAGTTCTCCATATACCTTTCTGTAGTTTTTTCAAAACTACCTTTAGCAACTCGAACTGTCTTCTCAGCCTATTGATACGTGTATGGTGGATTTTGGAGACAATAGTGGATGATTTCACTGTTAGGTTTGGTGTCAATGTATCTCTTGATTCTGGATTTCTGCTGAACGTAATTACCCGGTGCTAACATTGATGGACGATCTTTGCTACCCTCTTCCATGATAGCACCATGAAGAGCATTCGATGATTGAGTTTGCAAATTGATATTTGAATTTAACATTTTGATGAAGTTGTGAATCGATATCGGATCTTAAGTGTTATGAACTGTTGATTGTATTATGGTGAGAGAGAATGCAATTAACTCCACGGGATTTTACAACTCTATGATTAAAACCGAGAAGGAAAAAGTTTACTTGTCGAGATTTTACAAAATCAATAGAAAAACCATGAAATTAAAATTGACATATTTTGCTTGAGGATTGCATATTTCGCTTGATGACAAATCCTGCATGTTTCGCTCAACTTTTGACAGGTTTCGCTTAACATTTTCAACATATTTCGCTTCACTTTTATACATATTTCACTTGAACGCAATCCTGCATATTTCGCTTGATGTTGGACATATTTCGCTTGAGAGTTTAAAACA
>BQNB010042757.1:5523-45927 GCA_026074375.1 Tanacetum coccineum | reverse complement strand
CTCTATAGAAAGATGATTTAATTCTCGTCGCGATGGTATGTTTCGTTTTGCGTAACGATTAACGGTTTGTGAGATATTTAATTTTTAAAAAATAGGGTGAAAGTGGGTTTTTTAATTAAATTAAAATAAGAATTAATCTAAACCATTAGATGAAAATAAAATGAATGGATAAGATGAAGCGGTTTGTTCTTTTTTTTGACCATGTTCCTTATGGAACTTTTGTCCTTAGTCAAATGGACTAATTTTCTTTTAATTGGTACGTATGAAACATTAGAAACTTTCAAGGAAAAATGACAAAGCATTGAAAATTTTAATTGGTAATACAATCAGAGTATAAATATGAAAACTGGAGTTAAGAATTTGTTACCAAATTTTAAATTAAGTGCTACTAGGTTTGACCTGAAAAGTCAACAAGGTCTTGTAATTGAATGCGTGAAAGCTTGCCTGAAATCTGAAGGTGCGATGTCCGTGTTTCTGGAATTCTAAGCTTCCTGGTATCTCATATACCCTTCTTTTGTCCATGAGCGAATTCCGAAGTATGCAAATAAGTGATTCACACATGTTCCTATTTATGGAGTCTCCAACAAAAACTACTTTTTTCCCTCTTAGTCTTTCCAAAAATTCTGTTGCATTTAAACTGGAAGAATAAATTGTGTAATAACTTAAGTCAAAGATTGCTAAACTAGCGATATAAAAACGAACCAAATATATGAAAAGACCAGTAAATCAGCATTGCAAGCTCTAGACTTTAAAGCATTTGAAAGAGATTAAGATCAATACCTTGGGATTTCACATCCATATGGCTGCCACCTCCATTTTACAAAATCGTTATCAGGCCTCTTATTACGATGGCAATTAAAAGCTCTCTCCACATAACGACACGAACCAGCTTCATAATATGGTTTTGTATCATCTCTTACCCATCTTCCATCAAATATATCACATTCTGTAGACTTGATACTAACATTCCCAAACACTTGAGAAATTGTACCATGATCTCCATCCCTATCACCATCACCGTTTTCCTTATTATGCAAATCGGAATTTGACCTGTATCCCTTTTCTTGGCCAGTAACCACTATAAAGGTTTCATTTATAGCATCATAGTTAAGTTTTATCTTACGGGTATCCTCAAAGTTAATAACCTTTCCAGAATAAGTGAAGTTAAGAGTGGATGTTGTGTTGATAAGAGAACCATTGTTGTTGCTAATATTGGAATTGTGCCTATTGTAAGAAGAACTAAGATATAATATAAACAGAAAATTAAGAAATGAAACTAATGCTAACCCAAATCCAGAAACAACATTGGCTTTTGGAAATGCACACTTTGGACAATAATATGATACTGCAAAAAGTTTCTTTAGGTTCATGGCTATGAGTTTATGACTGCATTTGTATGTGAAAAAGCACCAAGTTATCCAGATTATAACTTTGTCTAAAAGTTAGTGTACTAAATGGCCCGATTAGCAGTTGCTGCTCACGTAACATTAGCCATTTAGTACACCGCAACGTGCATTTGGTTGACGAGACACGCTTGTATAACAGTTTCTTATATCGCGATTTGATAGAGAATGTTGTTTTTAGATTATTTGAACATGAAACGTGTTTATAATAAAGAACAATGTCCAATTAAAGAACAAATCATTCAATCTCATCCATCTATTTTATTTCCATCTAACGGTTTATATTAAATTTTATGTTTATTTAATTAAAAACTCATTTTCATCATATTTTTTAAAATTAACATATCTCTCAAACCGTTAATCGTTACGCAAATTTAATTATATCATCGCGAAGATAATTAAATTATCTTTCTATAGACGGGCACTTTTATATACTTTCGACGAACTTTTTTTTTAGTTTTCGCCCAGAAAAAATCACACGTGATTCGAAAAATCTCACGTGATTCGAAAAATCACATGTGATTCATTACTTGAAAAATCACACGTAAATTTGTAAATTCACATGCGATTTATGAAATAGCACGTGATTTTTAAAAACAACAAATCACAAGTGATTTTACAAATCACGTGTAATTTTTCTTTGCGAAAATTTTAACACTAAAAAATCGTCAAAAGTATATGAAATCGATTTTTTTAGTTACGTCTAGAAAAATCACATGTGATTCTGCTACAAATCACATGTGATTTTTTCGGACGTGACTGAAAAAAAATAATTCGAAAAAAGTTCGTCGAAAGTATATAAAAGTGTCCCTCTATAGAAAGATGATTTAATTCTCGTCGTGATGGGGTATTTTTTGTCGTTTGACGATTTACCGTTTGCAAGATATTTAATTTTTTTTAAAAAGGTGGAGAGTGAGGTTTTTTATTAGTTGATAAAAAATGGATAGCTAGGATGTGTTATTTTGTTCTTTGATATGACATTGTTCTTTAATGATCTCACCTCTATAACCTATACATGCATTCATTTGATTATCTATATTGAATAGTAGATATGTAGTTAAAAATAAGGGGTAATTCCATTTGTGCCCCCGTCTTTTTTGGGTTGATTCAAATATTGCCTCAATTGCAAATGGTTTACCCAATTGCCCCATAAATATTATGCGATTATATGCGACTTATGCAACTTGAATAAAAAATTAAAAAATGTATTTTTGTCTAACGATTGCAAGTACACATGTGTAAGAAAAAAATTACAACATGTTATAGATGTGTAAAATACTTTTTTATGCGACTTTGACTAAAAATTTTTATGCGACTTGTATTTTAATATTTTTATAATGTAAAATAGTAAAAAAAAGTACTCCCTCCGTCTCAAAATTATTGTCCCCCGACAAAAAACACACAGTTTAAGAAAAGTGCATTTATTACTGCTTTCTCTTCTCTTTCTTACTTTTTGACAGAAAGACAATTTTACCCTTACTAATTAATTTAAGTTTTCTTTGAAGTTTGTAATTATAATTTTAATCAAGGGTAATATAGTAAACTTGATCAAAGTTCTCTATCTATTTTTAGTAGTGGACAATTAAATTGGGACATCCCAAAAAGGAAACGTGGACAATAAAAATGGGACGGAAGGAGTATTATTTACATTATAAAAATATTTAAGTACAAGTCGCATAAAAAATTTAGTCAAAGTCGCATAAAAAAGTACCTTACACATCTATGACATGTTGTACTTTTTCTTGCACATGTGTACTTGCAATCATTAGACAAGAGTACACTTTTTAATTTTTTAATCAAGTTGCATAAATCGCATGAGTTGTATATAGTTACATAATATTTTAAAGGCAATTGAGTAAACCATTTGCAATTGAGGAATCTTTAAATTAACCCATGAGGGATGGGGCAAAAAAAATAATTAGCCTTAAAAATAATCACATACAGTATTTGATAAGGAACGGATTCTAATGCACGGAGTCACAAAAAAGTGAGAATACCGGAATAATTTTTTATTCGCAATTCTAAATTTCGATAACTTCTAAGAAATATATTTCTTTTTATTTTATTTTTATCTTTATAACAATAGGGAGAACTTCGTGCACCACACGGCACGTGTTTTACTTCATTTCTTCACAAGATGCGATTATCATATCTCACTATTCAGGGGCGGACTCGAGGGTTTCGGGTTCCGTGAACCGTGTGAATTCTTACCGCATAATGTAATTTTTTGTCAAACAACTCTGCGAAATGAACCTGGTTTAAATTTTGTGTTACATATCTTGTGTAGTTTAATTTACGTCTTTAATCCCTTAAACATTTAGGCTGTGTTTGTTTTTGCATAAAAAAGTCTGATCGCCTCTGACATCTGACCCGTCAGACATAAAATTTGTTTGGTTTTCTTTTGCGAGTGAGACACGGTAACATCTTACTTCGATCAGACATGAACTTTAGGTCTTACTGGCTCTTAACAGCCATCTCCCAAGATGTGACCTCTTAACCTTACAAATCTGTAGACACCCTTACATTCCATTGTCGATCTTTAAAGATAATTAGCCGATTACAGATTTTTAAATATAGACACACACCTACCTCTTCGAAATACATCAAAGTCGAAAGACCAGTTCATGGTCCTTTAATCCGAAAGCTACAACAAGATTCATAAGGGTTGTTAAAACAATATTCTTGGTTTGCTTAGGTTGGGGTAACAGAGAAACAAATCTTCTGGTTGCGGTGTTTTCATTTGGTGACTACATGTGTTAAGGAGATACTAGCGTATTAGGTTTATATTAGGGTTGCTATTAAACTTGGGCTGGTTCAAAAAAATAAATTTAACATGGGCTGAAATTCTTTCAAAAATATATAATGCTTATTATGTTAGTTATGTAATTGGGTCAAATTGTGTGTATTGTGTACGCTGAAATTGTTATATAGAAAACAATTTAGTTTAAAAAACGGGTAATTAAAACCATTCAGACAATTATAAAAAAATAAACAACGTTATTTCATTCAGATTCAGACTTTATAATCACCTCTCACCACTAAGATGTTGTAGTCAGATTCAGACCCAAAACATCTTAATGAAACAAACACACCTTTAAGACTCAAGACATCAATGATTCTAATAATTCTAGGAATCAAACTCTAGAAAAAAGTTATAGAAAGATTAGTCGGCATGTGAAAATTAACTGTCTCGTATGGAGTACTTGAGTATGTGAGTTATAATTTTTACTATGAGCCAAACTTAGTGACTTACAACTATGGAAAACAATTTGTAGTTGATTTGTAAGCTATTATGATCAGTTATAAGTAATATTTATTATTCAGCTAATTTTTGCAAGATCATTTACCAGTCTTCAATAGAGATGCATATAGCAACTCATTCCAAGTATCGGGCACACCTGACAGGCACCAATGGCTGCAATCTTGTAGTCGTTGTACAACAACTTTTCGCTTTTGGGACTCGCGCCATGTCCTATAAATTGATGAGTGACCGTCTTTTTTGTAATATGTAAGCTTGCTTATATTAAGATATATCACGGGAGTCTTCATCATATGTAGCACGTTGTCAAAAGCTTGCATCTTTCTCTGTTGGTGAATTTTATAGCGACAAAAAACCCTCCTTCCATGCAAATCGATTCTTTGATCCTAATCTGATTCAATACTTTATAAAGATTGTGTTACCGTGATTTAATCATTGGTTAATTCTACTTTAACTCTATTTTTATTAGGTTTTTGTGTCGATTAGATTAGAGTTTCGTCTTTTTTTAGGGTTTCGCTATTTTTTATTCTTTTTTATTATCCTGATCGATTTACTTGTCTTACTCGTACTGTTTATTATTATTACTTCGGTATTAATCTATAATTACGAAGAAAAGAGATCTACTCGTTTGCTATAAACGTCTTAAATCTGATTTCTTGTTTTCGATTACCCTAATTTTTTAGGGTTTCGAAATCCTTGGTGGGGTTTGCTTGTTTGTTTTGGATGCTTGTTATTCTACGATCGTTGCCTGGCTTTAACAAAAACCTTCTAGGGTTTTATCTGTATCAAGATCGCAGCTTGGTGGTTTCAATTGGGAAGTGCAAGCGGCTGGTAAAGTAGGGTTACTAGTTGTGGTGGAATGAAGCATGGATTTTTGAGTCAAAAAGGGAGTGGGGGTGGGAGAGGTGTAAAGCAGAAGAGTCTCAATAGGAATTCGATGAATACCTCTTCAGGTATTGGTGTGTATACGGAATCAGATGATACTATGAATGATGATACTCTAGTTGGTGTTGCGTCTGTTGTTAAGGAGGGTGTAACACCATCTGTGGTTGACATGAAAAAAACAAAAACAAAAACAAAACAAAAAAAAAAAAAAAAACAAACAAAAAGTAAAAAAAAAAATAACAAAACAAAAAAACAAAAAAAAAACAGACAAATAAAAAAAAAAAAAAAAAATAATAAAAAAAACAAAATACAACAAAAACAAACAAAAAACAGAAACAAAAAATAAAAAAAAAAAAAAAAAACAAAAAAACCATCTGTGGTTGACATGACGGTGGAGATGCAAAAGAAAAGCTCTTTGGAAGATACTACTGTTCTGGGATCTTTTCCACCATTATCTAATGCCCCTGGTAAGTCTTCATATGCTAATGTTACTGGTAAACCAAGTGGGAAGAAATTGAATATTCGTACTTTGTTTACACCGGGAGGCAATGGGATTGATGTGGTTGTCCCGGTGGACTCTATTCGAGCTATAAGTGAACGATTTGGTAATACAGCATATGCGTTTTTCTTGGGAAAGAAGGTGGCATACCCTGTCGTTGCTAACAATGTTAGGAATACTTGGGGTAAATTTGGTCTTGTTCGTTCTATGTTCAGCGCGTCTACTGGCTTATTCTCCTTTCAATTTAGCTCCATAGATGGTTTAGATGCTATGCTTGAGAATGGGCCATGGTTTATCCGGAATAACCCACTTATCCTGAAGAAATGGAATCCGGATGAGAACCTATTAAAAGAAGATGTTAGTACTGTTCCAGTTTGGGTTAAATTCTATGGTGTACCTGTTACAACCTTCAGTGACGATGGCTTGAGTGCCATTGCTACTAAACTAGGTACTCCTCTCATGCTTGACTCTTATACATCTGATATGTGCATGCAATCTTGGGGAAGGTCAAGTTATGCTAGAGTTATGATTGAGCTTTGAGCTGATGTGGAGTTGAAAGAAAACATTGTCGTGGCTATGCCTAAAATTACAAGGGAGGGCCATTACACATGTAATGTCTGTGTTGAATATGAGTGGAAACCTCCTAGGTGTTCGTCTTGTAAGGTTTTTGGACACATTCATGAGGAATGTCCAAAGAATACAGGTATTGGTGAGAAGACGACTGTGAAGAAGCCTAGTTAAGCCTCTCGAGGTGTTCCGGTTGGTCTAAAAATTGCTTTTAAATCTAAAAAAGAATATCGATCTGTTACCAAAAAGCCTAATACTAGTTCTAGTGGTAATAAAAAGAAAGGTGTGGAACCTACTATTGAGGTTAGTAATTCGGATTTGATGTTCTTAATTCGGTAAATAATGATGTGGAGTTTGGTACCAATGGGGTGTAGGATGATACAATGTTCTGTGTATATTGATTATGAAACCATACAAAGTGTCGAGTATAAATACAAGTAATACAAAGATAACCCTAAGCCCAACATGGGCCGAGCCTACAAACATAAGCCTGCTAACACTCCCTCACAGTTGGAGCGGGAGTACAACGAACACTCAAACTGTCACGAAACTCATCAAATAATGCCGAAGGTAAGCCCTTAGTGAAGATATCCGCATACTGAAACCGAGAAGGAACATGTAAAACGCGAACCTGCCCAGTAGCAACCAAATCCCGAACAAAATGAATATCAATCTTTATGTGCTTGGTACGCTGATGTTGAACCGGATTAGAAGACAAGTACACAGCACTCACATTATCACAATACACAATAGTGGAGGAAGATAAAGGAGTATGAAGCTCACGAAGTAAATTCCGGATCCAACATGTCTCAGCAACAGCATTGGCAACACCACGATACTTAGCCTCAGCACTGGAACGAGAAAGCGTCGGCTGACGCTTAGAGGACCATGAGAGTAAGTTGTTGCCAAGAAAAACACAATACCCCGAAGTAGACCGTCGCGTAGTCGGGCAACCAGCCCAATCAGCATCCGAATAAGCAATCAAGGAGTCAGTAGTAGATGAAAATAGCTGTAAACCATAGTCCAAAGTCCCCTGAACATACCGCAAAATCCGCTTGAGAGCAGAGAAATGAGGCTCCCGTGGATCATGCATATAAAGACAAACCTGCTGCACAGCATACGTAATATCAGGTCTAGTGAATGTGAGATACTGAAGAGAACCTGCTAAACTCCGGTATAAGGTAGGATCAACAACCGGAGTACCACCATCCCCTAACTTGGACTCAGTATCAACAGGAGTCCGAGAAGAATTACAACCAACCATATGAGAGGGCTCTAAAATCTCCATAGCATACTTACGCTGTGACAGAAACATACCAGAAGAGTCACGCATAACTGAAATACCCAAAAAATAATTAAGTGCACCCAAATCTGTCATAGAAAACTCATGATGTAAAGAAGCTATAATCTGCTGTAGCAAACGATCAGATGAAGCAGTAAGAACAATGTCATCCACATAAAGTAACAAAAACGCTATATCATCACCCTATCTATAAATAAATAAAGAGGAGTCACAACGACTAGGAGTAAATCCAACAGTAGTAATGTAAGTAGCAAACCGTTGAAACTAGGCGTGAGGTGCCTGCTTAAGTCCATAGAGAGATCGCTACAATAAACAAACATAATACGGATGCTCAGGGTCCGAAAACCGGGAGGCTGATGCATATAAACAGTCTCAGCTAAGTCACCATGTAAAAAAGCATTCTTGACATCAAGCTGATGAACATGCCAATGTCGAGAAATAGCTAAACTAAGAACAGTCCGAATAGTGCCCGGCTTAACAACCGGACTAAAAGTCTCATCAACATCAACACCCTCAACCTGCGTGCTACCATTGGCAACAAGACGTGCCTTATACCGACTAAGAGTGCCATCAGCCAAAAACTTATGGCGAAATAACCACATACAACAAACAATATTGGCACCCTCCGGTCGAGGTACACTAGTCCAAGTTTTATTTTTAATAAGTGCATTATACTCGTCAAACATAGCATTTCGCCAATTGGGATCATTAAACGCTTCTTTATAAGACCGAGGTAAGGGAGAGATAGTAGACACATGACCAGCGTAACGAGGATTAGGACGAGTAGTCCCGACACGAGAACGTGTGACCATGGGATGAATTGACACGGTTGGTGGATCATTAGTGGGAGCGGGTGCATGTTCAGGTACAATTTGGGGCACAGACTGAGGCGTAGGTGGTGGAGGAGGTGTAGGTGGTGTAGGTGGTGTAGGCGGTGTAGGTACGTCAACTAGTGGAGTATGGACCGGTGCTGGAACGGGAGTAATGGGAGCGGTGCGAATAATTGTGGAAATAAGGTCAGTGGAATCGTCCAAAAAATCATAGGAAGGTGTGGTAGTGGATTTGGTGGAGGGAAACGGAAACACCGTTTCATCAAAGGTTACATGACGGGAAATGATAATTTTATTGGTGTTAAGATCAAGGCAACGATAGCCAAAATGATTGGCAGCATGTCCCAGAAATATGGAAGGTGTGGCACGTGGTCCAAGTTTGTGATTTGTATCTATATGTGGATAACAAAGGCATCCAAAAACACGAAGGACACTATAATCGGGTTGCGCACCAAACAGGCGGGTAAAGGGTATCTCGTTATTGATGGCACGGGAAGGTAAAATATTCAATAAATAAACTGCCATATTAAGTGCCTCAGTCCAGTAATTGGGTGGTAAATGTGCTTGAAACAATAAGGTACGAATGAGATTATTAATTGTACGGATCATACGTTCAGATTTGCCATTTTGTTGTGAGGTGCGGGGGCAAGAAAATCTAAATTGGATACCGTTATCGTTAAATAGTTTATGAAAAGCATGATTATCAAATTCACCACCATGATCACACTGAAATGACTTAATTTCACACTTAAACTGAGTACGAACATAATTACGAAATAACAGAAATTTAGACAAAACATCAGATTTATTCATTAACGGATAAACCCAAACATACTGAGAATAATGATCTAGAAACAAAACATAATACTGGAAACCAGAAAGACTCGGAATTGGAGAGGTCCACAAATCCGAGTGAACAATGTCAAAACACGAAGTAACAGAACTAGACGAACTAACAAACGGAAGCTTCACGTGTTTACCAAGCTGACAAGCATGGCAAAGAACGGGAAGTTTCTCTTTATTACAAGAAATAGAATCACTAGACACAAGACGACGTAACACTTCACTTCCTGGATGTCCAAGTCGTTGATGCCACGTATACTGACTGGTAAGAAAAGCATGAGGTATAGTGGAGGGCTTCGTAACAGGATAGAGCTCACCCGTGCTATCACATCGGAGGAGCACCCGTCGAGTTATGAAGTCCTTCACAGAAAAACCAAAAGGGTCAAACTCAACCGTACAAGAATTATCACGGACAAACTGACGAACGGAAATCAAGTTTTTGACAATATTGGGAGTGATTAAGACATTATTTAAACGAAGTGGACGAAAAGGGGTAGACAAAACACTATGGCCAGAGTTAGTAACGGGAATAAAACGCCCGTCACCAACTGCAACAGACGGGTAAATGCACATATTAAGAATATCACTAAGACAATGTACAGAATCATTAAGATGAGAACTCGCACCTGTATCCATGTTCCAATTGCCGGAGGCCGGTTCTTGAAGAGTAGTGGTATTAAATGCATTCGGCAAAAGTGTAGCTTGACCCGAACCTTGTGAACCGGACGCAAACAGCTGACTCGGATGAAAAGGCATACTAGGTGACTGTCCCAAGTGAACCGAACCAGGGAAAGAACCCCCTTGCTGCTGTTGAACCCCTGTCATAAACTGAACTTATTTTTAATAAGTGCATTATACTCGTCAAACATAGCATTTCGCCAATTGGGATCATTAAACGCTTCTTTATAAGACCGAGGTAAGGGAGAGATAGTAGACACATGACCAGCGTAACGAGGATTAGGACGAGTAGTCCCGACACGAGAACGTGTGACCATGGGATGAATTGACACGGTTGGTGGATCATTAGTGGGAGCGGGTGCATGTTCAGGTACAATTTGGGGCACAGACTGAGGCGTAGGTGGTGGAGGAGGTGTAGGTGGTGTAGGCGGTGTAGGTACGTCAACTAGTGGAGTATGGACCGGTGCTGGAACGGGAGTAATGGGAGCGGTGCGAATAATTGTGGAAATAAGGTCAGTGGAATCGTCCAAAAAATCATAGGAAGGTGTGGTAGTGGATTTGGTGGAGGGAAACGGAAACACCGTTTCATCAAAGGTTACATGACGGGAAATGATAATTTTATTGGTGTTAAGATCAAGGCAACGATAGCCAAAATGATTGGCAGCATGTCCCAGAAATATGGAAGGTGTGGCACGTGGTCCAAGTTTGTGATTTGTATCTATATGTGGATAACAAAGGCATCCAAAAACACGAAGGACACTATAATCGGGTTGCGCACCAAACAGGCGGGTAAAGGGTATCTCGTTATTGATGGCACGGGAAGGTAAAATATTCAATAAATAAACTGCCTTATTAAGTGCCTCAGTCCAGTAATTGGATGGTAAATGTGCTTGAAACAATAAGGTATGAATGAGATTATTAATTGTACGGATCATACGTTCAGATTTTCCATTTTGTTGTGAGGTACGGGGGCAAGAAAATCTAAATTGGATATCGTTATCGTTAAATAGTTTATGAAAAGCATGATTATCAAATTCACCACCATGATCACACTGAAATGACTTAATTTCACACTTAAACTGAGTACGAACATAATTACAAAATAACATAAATTTAGACAAAACATCAGATTTATTCATTAACGGATAAACCCAAACACACTGAGAATAATGATCTAGCAACAAAACATAATACTGGAAACCAGAAAGACTCAGAATTGGAGAGGTCCACAAATCCGAGTGAACAATGTCAAAACACGAAGTAACAGAACTAGACGAACTAACAAACGGAAGCTTCACGTGTTTACCAAGCTGACAAGCATGGCAAAGAACGGGAAGTTTCTCTTTATTACAAGAAATAGAATCACTAGACACAAGACAACGTAACACTTCACTTCCTGGATGTCCAAGTCGTTGGAAAAATATCTATATATAGATTAGATATTTTTAGAAAATATCTAGAATATATATATACCCCTAACGACATTTAATGTGAGCGCGCGGATATTTAATCTAGGAGCCCGGGCTCGGGTTTGTTGGGATTTAAACCCGAAAACATATACAAAATTAATTATTTAATCGAGTCTATTCCCCCGATATTACCTGATACAACATTAACTAATTAAAGACCGAGCTCCATCGTAGAGTGACCGGAGCTTCCTTGTTCGGACTCAATACTGTATGCAAACAATCACCCCCGAAGTGAGGTCTTGAACACTGAACGAACTCCTTTATTGACTCAATAAAATTGAGGCTGAACAATCTCCCCCGAAGTGAGTTCATTGATACACTCCTTCATGAGATCATGAATTGCTTTTGTCGTTTAAGCTCCGTGTTCTTTGCTTAGTCTTCGTTATTTGCTGTACACTTTTTCCTTCATGATTGCGTCATAACTTTGAGCCTTTGTGCATTGTCATTTATCTCTTTGCCATCTTGCGATCTTGTGTCTTTGAACCAACATGCTCATACTTTTTGCCATTAATCTTGAAGCTTTCAATCAAGTTGCGGAAGTCTTTATCTTAATCTTGACTTCTAGATAGTTTGTCTTCGTAGATGAGTCATTTGAATGGATTGGGTGTCATTTACCACTGATAGACCTGACAGGGTTTACGTTAGGATAAACGAGAAAATAGATTGGATAAATCAATCGACGTGTCCCACACGTTAAAGAGGTTTGTTGGTAACACATCGAGAGTGTCCATGTTTTATCAAAATTCATCAACCGTCAATTCATTTACTGAACAAATCGATATCCAGTTGTCACAAGTTTGATTCATATAAAACTCGCAAGTCACCTACCGCAGTGTCTGTTTGATGATGACACTGAAGGAATTCCATTCATCATTGTAATACTAAGAGTACACTCTAATGTTCTGGCAAATATCACAATGATATTACGTAGGACTCTTGATAACAGCTTGTGAACCTGAAGATTGTTCAACAAGTGTTTGAAATGGAATCATGTCCCTAACGAGTAATTTTGATTGATCACTGGCTCTAGACTCGATTCGTGAATTTTGGTTTTAGTACTCAGGCTGGAGAAGTTTTGCCACCTATTCCAACAATATCAACAACTCGGAATGAGATGTCAATAGAATAACGTGTGTTTCTCCGTGACAATTGAGACAAGTTTTATCGTCGAAGAAACTCGAATGGCTGGAGAGGGCTGTGCATTGCATTCACTAGGTCCATGAGTCGTTTTCAATACCAAGCAATCAGCTTGTTGATTCTGATTAGATTAATGTTTACCCGGTTTCTCTTAAGTTGTGTGGAGGCTTCTTTCTTTCGACCCTTTATCCATACATTTCCGCTTCAATGCTTACCAAGACGTCATTACTACACCTTGTTAATGATTGGTTCCAGTGTTAACTCATCTTAGTCGGCATTATTCCATATCCATTCATCTTCCAATCATACCTAAGGACAGCTATTACTAACTTTGATTATCTTGGGTATCCTCGGTTTTGGATGGATCATAGGATTGATTCCTAACCTAACCACCATTATGACTTCAAATCGTCCGTGGAATTAAGATGTTGTTTGGGTCTAATCGAACCATAAACCTTTTCTAAACTATTCAGCACATTGAGTCAATTAGATCATATTTTAAATACTTATTCTCCCTTATTTAAATAATAACCACTTAGTTTTTTGAAATATCCTCGTGATTAAAATATGTCCTGAAAAAGTCTGGTGGAGAAAATATTAATCACATGAATGGTTTTGGAAACATTTTGATAATGTTTGTGAATACATAAGAAATGGTCGTTGATGATGTATTCAAGAACATTAAACTTTGTTTTTCGAAAAACTCCCCCTCAAAAATAGACCAATTGAAAAATTATTGGTCTTTTGAAAATAGTTTGTGAGTTGAGTGTTGAACACACAATTTGAAAGATATAATTTCCATAGTGAAATTCTTGAAAAATTGTGTTCAACTTTTTTGAAAAACCAAATGTTAGAGGACTTCTCTTCTAACGCTAAGGGTAAGCGCACTGATACGTACACTATCCTTTTTCTTGAGCTAAAACATTGAATGTCTTGTAAGAACAGCTCAAGACTGAGAAACGTTAATTTTCTCGTTGTGAGGATAAGTTATAAACCTTCCTTTATATGAAGACCGGGTTATGTACTGACATTCACATAAAGCATCTAGAAAATTAGAAATGACATGTTTTGAAACTATTTGCAACTCTCGCTCGAACTTCATTTACACACCCGTGTCAATGTTAATCGACATTTCTAAGCACGTAAATGTTATCGATTCCAAGAGACATGTCGAGAAAAGTCTTTTTGGAAATTTTCTGATTTATGATTTTGTATTTTCTTTTTGAAGTTTTATATTTTTGTATTTTGCTTTTCTCAAAAATATGTACATGTGAGTTTTTGATAGATAATATCAGCAGTCCTCATTTGTCAGAACTCCAGTTCAGCTGGAGTCAAACATCCTCATACCAATCCTTCCTGACAAGAATACTTAACCGATCCACAGGAATGGGCTTTCGTAACAAGTCAGCTAAATTGGTATCAGTTCTGACAAAATATAATTCATTATACCATTTATCACCTGTTCCATTATGAAGTGTACCGAGTATGGAAGTGCTTTGTTCGCGAATGTTTGTAACGGGGTGCATGAGATTGCTATGGCTGACTGAGAGTCGCAATGACAACGTATTTGTTGTAGTTGAAGCCATATCTTGATAGCTGTGTCCCATCCAACATTACTTGAGCACAACTTGCAGATAACGCCACGTACTCTGCCTCTGCTGAAGACATTGCAGTGCAGTTTTGTTTCTTTGACATCCAGCTTACAAGTTTATCACCAAGGAACTGTATCCCTCCAGAAGTGCTTTTCCGAGTATCAAGGCATCCCGCATGATCAGCGTCTGAAAATGCTGTTAGTTCAAAGCCAGAATCCTTTGGATACCAGATCCATGTTTAATGGTACCCTTAGTATTTTACAAGATTCTTCTTAACCTCCTGAGGTGCTTTTGTGATTGGGTCGTGCTTTGATAACGTGCACAATAGCAACTGCTTGCACTAAGTCTGGTCTACTAATGTCAAGTACATGAGTTACCCGATTTTACACGATAATCCATATTGGTCTATCGGGTTTGCTCCACAAATCCTACAATCTAGTTTGGGTTTAGTAGCCAATGGTGTAACAAATGGAGATGACATTGACCATATTTTATTATTTTTTCAAAATTCCTAAAGCGACTTGGCCTATTGATAAAAATACCTTTTGGTGGACTGGTAAGATCCTGAAGTCCTAAAAAGAATTCATCTCCCCCATTAAGGACATTCAAATCTACTGTGCATTAAATTTTTCAAAATCGTTTTGAATATTTAGGATTTGTCGATCCAAAAATTATGTCATCAACGTAAATTTGCACAAGTAGAATATCCTCCCCGTATTTTATCTTGAATAAAGTTGGGTCAATTGTACCTTTAGTAAATAACCGTCATATTTTATTCGTTATAGCTCCGTTTTTTGTGATTCTTTCGAGCGCGTTCTCATAATTGAAAGTTCTACTTATCTATGAGGTTTACAAAAATAATTATTTTTGTCATGAACAGTAAATTTTATAAAAATAGTTTTATAAAAGTATTAATTATCGTAAACTCGCGAAATTCATAACTCGTTCGTTATTAATTGAAAAATTACGATTCTTATCATTTTGGAATCCTAAAAATATGTATAATTTGTTAAAAATGCCAAACTTGCTGTTTGAATAATTTCTATAAAAAGTTTTTATAAGAATTCTTTTACGACTCCGTTTATTAACGTATAACTTGTTTTTACCGTATCTTTTTCATTATTAATCCGTTTTTCGAGTTTCTTATCTTTTTGGAATCGTCATGAGACGTATTATTTTTATATAATGTCAAATCCACTGTTTGAAATTTGAATTATAAACAGCCCCTTAAGAATCCATACTTATACTTTTATTTAAAGCTTATTTTATGTACTTTTACTTTTGTAACTTACCACAAGTCTCATATGTCATAAGTATTATATGTGATACATATAATATAGTCCATTAGTTCATCCTTTGACCAAATGTCCAAGGTGACAAGATTAACAAGTCCATAATAACACTTAAAATCATAACTTCATTAAGTAAACCGTAATTTACTAGTTTATCCATAATCATTTTTGTACATAAGCCAAGTGTGTACAAGTCTTACAACCATTTTGTAAACTCAATATACTATGTGTACAAATCCATAAATCATGTTTACAAGAAAATCCACTTTTAAAATGCTAAACATATCCTAAATGGTGATTTTACTACATAGCATATCATATACATAAAAACTCATAAAATGAAAGTATAAAGGTTTATAGAAGACCTTATGATGAATGATGATGATGAAAAATAGGTGCTAAACCCTTGTTTAGCCTTTAAACCCAAGCTTGCACAATATGAAACCCTAATTTTTCTAAATAAACCCTAACCTTCCTTTTCTTGATTAATACTTGAAAATGGTTAACCAATACTTGGAAACATCTTAGAATATCTTAGGAATGATGTGTGTATGTGTGTTTAGGTTGTATAAAATTTTGTATGGTTTTATTATATGGTGTGTTTCATGTCGTGGCTAAAAGGGAGGAGGGAAAGGGGTTTTTGGTTGATTTTTAGCTAAGTGTTTTGTGATATGAATTGTATTGCATGTATACTAGTATATATGGTAAGTCCTTGGTTAAAAGATTGCAATAGTTAGTCATGGGACAAGTTCTTGGTCTTAAGGAAGCTTGTTCTTGGTCTTTGGTCAAGGAAACAATACTAGCTAGGTTTTTAATGAGCAAGTGATGTACAAAACCAAGTTGTATGTAAAATGTGTGCTCCTTGTTCCCCAAGGTTGTTGTATGCCGTGGGTTAGGAGGGGGAACAAGATTTCTAGAAGCCTTTTGCTAGATAACATATTATCTAGTTAAAATATGTGCAAGTTACTAGTTGTAACTTTATTTAAAAGATGTCAACTTGTATCCATTTGTGTCTTGCTTTATTTAAAGTGTAAGATAATATTACCATGGGTAAATTTAATAATACTTTGGGTATTGGGTACAATCGTGGGTATTTGTTGAAGCGTAGAATTATTTGGGGGGTTTCGGGAATACCTAAATGTATTTTATCTCGAAACGTAAATACTTTACGTAATCAATAAAAATAAAATATAAAAGTTAATTATTACTTTCGTAAAATAATATAACGTTTGCTTGATGAAAACTTTAATTTGTTTGGTGTCCGTTTACGTTGATTGTTAATTTTTAGCTTACGCGATTTTACGTAACAATTAAAATTAAAAGCAAACGTGTACGAGAAAAAAAATAGTGAATTAAATGACGTCGTTCATTGATCAAAAATACGAATTGTTACAGTCCTTCCCCGTTAAATGAGCCTTGTCCTCAAGGCTCAAGTTGCGACACTTGACGAAAGTACGGGTTCAGAGAAAAAGATGCGGATATTTCTTCCGGAATAATGTTGATGAAGAGGTGTAGATAATTATTATTATTATTATTATTATTATTATTATTTTTTGAACAGTGCCCCAACGGTCGGTGAACAGTAACCCCCAACGGTTACTTTCCCCCTTTTTATACAAAATTTTCTCCTCCATTTCTCCATACAACACTTAATCTTTCACTTACATTTTCTCTTATCCAATCCTCAAAAATGTTGCACATCATCACGCTCTTGGCGATGGCGACCGCGATAGCACTCGGCATTTATCTTGCCTACTTCCCATACGAAGAAGGATTTCAGTATTTGGCCTTTATTCTAGCAATTCTCGTGCCCCTCATTGTTCTTGCAATCGGCGTAGATCTCTTTTGGAAGGAATAGATATTAGGGGAGGGTTGTAATAAAACTTGTATTTCCTTTATGTTCTTATGTAATCTTATTTCTAAGATAATAAATGGATGTTGTGGCAATAAATCTTTTTGTTACTTTTATTTATGCCTTTCGATAATTTCGTTAGCTAGATGAAACTGATAGATACCCAAAAAAAAGTAATTAAGTGCACCAGTATTACTGTATCATTGAAAACAGTTGGACTCGAATTAGGTAAAGATGTATATAAGATCTGCTATGTAGCAAACGATATAGATGGAAGCAGAAGTGTAGTATAATGAGTCGTAATAAATTAGTCAGTCCACATAAAGTGTAACAAAAAATTGCGTAGTGTATGTGTCGATACATACAGACCCTAGTCTGCAGGAATAAAAGATAAAAAGTTGGGAGATTCAACAAACAGAAATAAGCGATGAGAGTAAATCGCTTAGACTAGTAGTGTAATAGTAAGACAGCAAATCGCTTTGGAAAAGAAAATATTGAAACCAAGGCTGCGAGGGATGCCTGACTTATGTTAAGACACATAGATGAGATCGCATGCCAGATAAACAAACAGTTATCCGGATAAAGTCAGGGATCTCAGAAAAACCGGAAATTGGAGGCTAGATGGATGTATGTTAAATAAATAAAGAGGAGTCACAACGACTAGGAGTAAATCCAACAGTAGTAATGTAAGTAGCAAACCGCTGAAACCAGGCGTGAGGTGCCTGCTTAAGACAATAGAGAGATCGCTATAATAAACAAACATAATCCGGATGCTCAGGGTCCCGAAAACCAGGAGGCTGATGCATATAAACAGTCTCAGCTAAGTCATCAAGTAAAAAAACATTCTTGACATCAAGCTGATGAACAAGCCAATGTCGAGAAATAGCTAAACTAAGAACAGTCCGAATAGTGCCCGGCTTAACAACCGGACTAAAAGTCTCATCAACATCAACACCCTCAACCTGCGTGCTACCATTGGCAACAAGACGTGCCTTATACCGACTAAGAGTGCCATCAGCCAAAAACTTATGGCGAAATAACCACATACAACGAACAATATTGGCACCCTCCGGCCGAGGTACACTAGTCCAAGTTTTATTTTTAATAAGTGCATTATACTCGTCAAACATAGCATTTCGCCAATTGGGATCATTAAACGCTTCTTTATAAGACCGAGGTAAGGGAGAGATAGTAGACACATGACCAGCGTAACGAGGATTAGGACGAGTAGTCCCGACACGAGAACGTGTGACCATGGGATGAATTGACACGGTTGGTGGATCATTAGTGGGAGCGGGTGCATGTTCAGGTACAATTTGGGGCACAGACTGAGGCGTAGGTGGTGGAGGAGGTGTAGGTGGTGTAGGCGGTGTAGGTACGTCAACTAGTGGAGTATGGACCGGTGCTGGAACGGGAGTAATGGGAGCGGTGCGAATAATTGTGGAAATAAGGTCAGTGGAATCGTCCAAAAAATCATAGGAAGGTGTGGTAGTGGATTTGGTGGAGGGAAACGGAAACACCGTTTCATCAAAGGTTACATGACGGGAAATGATAATTTTATTGGTGTTAAGATCAAGGCAACGATAGCCAAAATGATTGGCAGCATGTCCCAGAAATATGGAAGGTGTGGCACGTGGTCCAAGTTTGTGATTTGTATCTATATGTGGATAACAAAGGCATCCAAAAACACGAAGGACACTATAATCGGGTTGCGCACCAAACAGGCGGGTAAAGGGTATCTCGTTATTGATGGCACGGGAAGGTAAAATATTCAATAAATAAACTGCCATATTAAGTGCCTCAGTCCAGTAATTGGGTGGTAAATGTGCTTGAAACAATAAGGTACGAATGAGATTATTAATTGTACGGATCATACGTTCAGATTTGCCATTTTGTTGTGAGGTGCGGGGGCAAGAAAATCTAAATTGGATACCGTTATCGTTAAATAGTTTATGAAAAGCATGATTATCAAATTCACCACCATGATCACACTGAAATGACTTAATTTCACACTTAAACTGAGTACGAACATAATTACGAAATAACAGAAATTTAGACAAAACATCAGATTTATTCATTAACGGATAAACCCAAACATACTGAGAATAATGATCTAGAAACAAAACATAATACTGGAAACCAGAAAGACTCGGAATTGGAGAGGTCCACAAATCCGAGTGAACAATGTCAAAACACGAAGTAACAGAACTAGACGAACTAACAAACGGAAGCTTCACGTGTTTACCAAGCTGACAAGCATGGCAAAGAACGGGAAGTTTCTCTTTATTACAAGAAATAGAATCACTAGACACAAGACGACGTAACACTTCACTTCCTGGATGTCCAAGTCGTTGATGCCACGTATACTGACTGGTAAGAAAAGCATGAGGTATAGTGGAGGGCTTCGTAACAGGATAGAGCTCACCCGTGCTATCACATCGGAGGAGCACCCGTCGAGTTATGAAGTCCTTCACAGAAAAACCAAAAGGGTCAAACTCAACCGTACAAGAATTATCACGGACAAACTGACGAACGGAAATCAAGTTTTTGACAATATTGGGAGTGATTAAGACATTATTTAAACGAAGTGGACGAAAAGGGGTAGACAAAACACTATGGCCAGAGTTAGTAACGGGAATAAAACGCCCGTCACCAACTGCAACAGACGGGTAAATGCACATATTAAGAATATCACTAAGACAATGTACAGAATCATTAAGATGAGAACTCGCACCTGTATCCATGTTCCAATTGCCGGAGGCCGGTTCTTGAAGAGTAGTGGTATTAAATGCATTCGGCAAAAGTGTAGCTTGACCCGAACCTTGTGAACCGGACGCAAACAGCTGACTCGGATGAAAAGGCATACTAGGTGACTGTCCCAAGTGAACCGAACCAGGGAAAGAACCCCCTTGCTGCTGTTGAACCCCTGTCGTAAACTGAATTGGCGGCTGTGAAGTTCCAGGTACAAGGTGAACCCCCTGCGGTGGACCAGAAAGCGTCTGAACCCCCTGCTGTGGATAATGGACCCCCTGCTGTGGTGACCCCGTCGGATACTGAACCCCCTGTGGGAATAACCCAGCCATTCCCATATTGGACACCCCAAAAGAACCAGGCAATAACTGTGGACTTACATAAGTGGGCTGCGCAGATAATTGGGCCGAAACACTTTGAAACCCAGGAGGGACAGAAACCGTATAAGCGACTGGAGGAGAGGGGGTGGAAATATTAGGAGCATTTAACCCAAACTTAGCCAACAGGGATTGCAACATATCCAAATCCGAGCGTGTCACACCCGGCACACTTGAAGCCGAACCCGAGGTACGAGGGAGCAAAGTAGACTTGCCGTGAACACCATTGTGAAGATACTTACAAGCATCACCAAACCGACAAGAACCCTTAGCAAAACTCCAACACGGGTTGTTTACTTTTTCCAAAGAAGGACCACGCCGAGCACTAGTGTTGGATTTAGCCAATAAAACCATGGGAGAAGCGGAGGTAGCATCAACAAGAGGGTTTTGAACCCTAGACTTTAGGCGCATCTCATGAGTAGTCAACAAGGATCTAACCGTTTTGAGATCGGGAAAGGGTTCCCGACTAACAATAACGGTAGAGATCGTTTCATAGGTGGAAGGTAAACCCTCAAGCGCGAAAGTAACAACATCATCATTGCTAAGAGGGGAACCAAGACCATTAAGAACCGAAACAATAGATTCTATCTTTTGAAAATACCCGTCAATAGATAAATCCCCAAGCTTCAAGTTGCGTAGTTCGGCTTTCAAAGCCATAGCACGCGGGCGCTTGTTGTCTTGAAAAATAGCCTCAATATATGTCCATGCATCCTTGGCAGTGGTAGGGTTAAGATCAACCAAACGTTTCCTTAGTGATGGAGCAAGTGTGGAGAATATCCAAGACCTAATGATGAAATCAATCTTGGTCCATTCCGCATCCTTAGGTGGTGGATCCGTAGGAGTCGTAGTGGATGAAGAGGCAACCGGATCAACAAGATGATCCAAAATCCCATAACCATGACATAGATGGGAAAAGTAATACACCCACGAGGAATAATTCATCGCATCGACATCAAGTTTTTCGGGAACAAAAGTGGTTAAATGATTCATAGCCATGAGTTTATCCGATAAGGTAAGTGCCGGTGTGGGGGGTGGGTTGTCGTTTGTCATGTTTGATCGTCGAACAGTGGGTAGTATGTAGGTTCTGTAGTTTTTAGGGTTTGTAGATTTTAGGGCTCAAAGTAGTTAGGGTTTGTAAAAAAAAGAAACAGTGGAAACAGTAGCAAGTGTGTGGGGTTTGCGTGGGAGAAACCAAAACAAAACACCGACTGAAACTGCAATCGGTAAAACAGTGGCTAAACTTAGCCAAGAAACGTCGACTAAACTTAGTCGAGAAACGGGAAACCACCGAGAAACAATCGGTAAAACAGAAACTGTGATTGAAAAGGTTACAAACAAGCGGAAGCGAGTTGTTTTAGGATCTGAGAAACCCTCGTGATACCATGTAGGATGATACAATGTTCTGTGTATATTGATTATGAAACCATACAAAGTGTCATTTTCAAGTTCGGTTTGTTGTGCCTCGGTTCTGTTTACTTTGTCTTTATGGGGTCTAAGACAATAAGTGAGGTATATAACTATATTTCCTCTCTGTTTAATAAACACACACAAGAGTGAGACAACTAGTTTATACTCGACAAATTTTCTTTGATGAAGTTTAACTCAAAACATTCGATAAACGCGGCCTTATAATGACATGTCGTTAATTCAAAGCGCATAAGTTTGTGAAAACACCAATGCAATAGAGAACGGCCACATGAATTGAAATCCGTTTAACTAATTATTAAGACATACGACCGAGAAAGAAAGGCTTTATGCTTACACATTTTAAGAGCGGAGGGAGTGGTGGTGCCAAACGTTGGCGCCAAGCCTTGGCGCGAGAAAAGCCCACGGCGCACCACTCCGTGGCTCGCGCCAAGGGTTCTCGCGCCATGGCTAACAGCCCACGCGAAACCCCCAAAACCCTTTAGGGGAGCGGATTTTCAAAAAAAAAACCCCCAAAACCCTAATTTTACCCCTTTAAAAATCCTATAAATACCCCCTTTTTATTTCATACTTCACACACACTTTCAATACATTTTATAACACACATTTCTCTATTTCTCCATTTTTTCACTCAAAAAAAATGAATCCCAATCCCAACCCCAACCAACCAAATTGGATTTCCGGTATGCTTAACGACCCAACCAACCAAATTCCGGGGTCGTCTTCGAATCCGGGCTCCTCCACTCAACCGTCATTCAACCAAATGCCTTACTATCCCAATTACCAACCCCAATTTGCTACCCAAGAAGAATTGTTGATGTTTCAACAATTTAAAATGCAACAAATGCACCAACAACAACCACAACAATTACCAAACCAATTCACCACTTCCCAACCACATTCCGAGCAACAATCGCACCACCTTGAAGTCGAAGATACTGAAGATGAAGAGGAGCCGCTTCTGACCCCGACGTTGAAGCCTAGCCGCGGCGGCCGTATGAAGTCGATGTCAAAAAAAACAAAGAAAAAGAACCGCAAGTTGAGAAACAAAAAAGAGTTCGTAATGCGTGAACTCAAGATGAGGAGTTGCTTTTGGCGGAATGTTTCATTCAAGTTTTCGAGCATCCAAAAACCGGGTGTGATCAAAAGCAAGATACTTTTTGGTACAAAATCCAAAATATGTACAATAAGGAAGTGAAGAAAAAAGGCTTCACGGAGCGTACCAAGAACATGTTGACAGGTAAGTGGACTCCAATGAATATCGCGGTTCTCAAGTTTAATCAATTGGTGCAAGAAACCGCGGTTCATAGTGGGGAGAATGATGATGATCATATGTCGAGGGTGTACATGTTGTATGATGCAACCGTGGGGGGTGAGTTTAAGCACCGGAGTGCTTTGCTTTTTTTGAAAGGCAAGCACAAGTAGACAAACCCCGATTCGACTTTGCAAAGAAGAAGTCGTCTTTTGGGCACCGACGAGGAACCGGGGCATTTTGGAGATGATGAGTTGCCTCGACCACCCGGTTTGCAACGACTTTCTAAAAGTCAACGTACGGGTTCTAACTCGACCGCTAGCTCCGGTTCAAACCTGGCCGCGTATCAAGAATTTATGGCGGAACAACACGAGTTAGACCGCAAAGCCAAAATGACCGTGCTCGAGAGAGAGAGAGATGTGTGACTGACGAAGGCGGTTGATACAAATTCAAAGGATTGCGGAGGCATGGTGTGTACAAATCGACACCGCGGGATGGATCCGGTCAGACGCCGCTGTCATCAACACCCAAAAATGGCAAAAATCCGAAACGGCATTTCCACAACTTACCAAACTAGTCGGCGCGCCAAATTTAAGATTTTTAATTTTTTTTTATGCATTTTAATTTTATGTTCTTTTTAATTTCTATGTATTTTTTTTAATGTATTGTTTTTTTTAATGTAATGTTTTTAAATTTCAGATGAATTTTAGTTTTTATTTAATATAATAAGTGTATTTTAAATAAATATGAATTTTTTTTTTTTTAATAATAATAATAAAATGCTATGGCACCAGAATTCTGGTGCCATAGCATTTCTCGTGCCAAACTTTTTTTTGCTGACGTGACAACCACTTTTTGAGTTTGGCACCACCACTCCCAGTGCTCTTAGCATTAAGAAACCTTTTTTTAGGCTAGTCTTGGTGTGCTTGTATTCATTTTTGAGCAAATTTCTTCATGGGATGTAATGATTTATAGTTTTGGACTTGCTGTTTTAGGACCGTGTGTGTTTTGTGGAAGAGCATATACTCTAACAATTAGGAATATTGCATCCTCGTTGGAAACAAGGTATATCATTTTTACGTGTTTCTCTATTTATGCCGTGCCTTCACTTACACAAGATACAGTACATCAAACATATATAATGTAGTAAACACTAAACGGCTGAATTGAACACCCGAATAGAGACCAAACCATGAGGGATGGCCAAATATAATGGATCCCTATACCAAAGCCCCAAACCCGCTCTTTGTTCTTTACAATGTCTCATTCCGTGCAAACAAGACCTTAAATAACTGAATCATGCGTAAATTTAAAAAGAATCTATAAGACTATGCAAAGTCTTAAATGTTTATGAAATATTACCATAAAAGCCACAACAACACATCTAGTGTTACGCTTGCACTGTCTTTTAAGGCCTTGTATGGGACCAATTTTATTTTTCTCAGGCAGAAGCAGCTTCTTCCGTTTTCTGTCCATCTCCATCTTCACCACCAATGCGTCCATTCTGCAATTAAAGATCTATTGGATTATCAATTTATTGCTTAGTGATCCAATAGATACAAAAATTCGACTATAAATAATGATTACAAATGGGCCAATAACCAATCTGTTTATGAGAAAATTATTTACCATGAAGCCAAATAACGCATCCTACTCATCTGTGATTACGCTTTGCACTATCTTATAAGCCTTTTATGAGGACCAATTTTATTTTTCTCATGAGAAGCAGGTTTCTTCCCGGTTTTCTGTTCCACTCCCATCTTCACACCAATGCGTCCATTCTGCTACCTCCTAAACTTTCCTCAAGTCCCACACATGGGTGCTTTGGGTGGACGGTGTCGTAATCTGAATGGGTGCAACTAAGCTTCCTCATCATCAATTACCTCTTCGACCAATCCATTTGCTTTTGCCTGCCATGCGTTTCACAAAGTATCACGGCCAGTTTAGTGTCTCAGCTCTTCAAACCTGCACAAAAATATGTATCCTCGGACAGGTTAATTAATAAGAAAGTCATGATGTCCTTAATGAAAGGATTTGAAAATTGATGAAGGGTAAGCATGGATTTACCTTCTCGTAAAGGAGTTCCTGATACTCTTGAGATAATCTTGCTGACTTGACCTTGTGATACACCTTTTCTCTGATTCATATAATACTCGTGTCTGTTGCCTGAATATACAAGATAACATGTTTTTTAAGTATGTAAAAAAAATTGTACTAATAAGCAAAACAATTAACTTACATTTCCTGCGGCCTTTCCAAGTGGTTGATGGATCATAAGTCATAACCCTAGAAGTAGGCATACAAAAATATCTTCCCCTTGGTACCACAAGCAAGAAGAAACGCATCCATTGATGCAGCGAGCCCGACACAGATGGTGGAAATATCTGCCTTGCGTTGCTTCATGGCAGCATATATCCCCATTCCTTCATGCATCCACAACTTACGTGCCAGTGCCCCTGCATGGCGCTTCAATGCCTCTGCAGCCTTTTTTAGCAGCACCTGTGCCGCCTTTTTTAGCAGTTCTAGCGCCGCCTGTAGTGCTTTCTCAAGTGCGGACTCAGAAAGGATAGTAGACATTTTCTTTTTCTACCTTTTTTTCTCTTTCAGAAGTATTTCTCTGAATTTGAAGATAAGTAAGGATTTGATATTTTGATTGGTATTGTAGTTTGTTTATATAGGTTTCAAATAGGTCCAAATTGTTGTTTGTTATTGATTGATTCTTCAACCCATATATTTATGTTTGTTACAGTGAATTTAAACAAAGAAATGGAAACTGCGACATCTCCTTCTTTTGCGAGCTGGTAGGTATGAAAATTGTAAAAAAAGACCATATGACTTTTTTAATAAGTTGTCTCATTTTGTTTATTGGTCGTTAAAAAAATAATATCTCTTTTCTATCTTGATTTCTCTCTTCGTTTGTAGTAAAATGCCCCAAGTTGAGCACTTCTCTTGTTTTTGTGTTGTGATTATGTTTTTTTTGTTTATTTTGCACAGCCAATATTTCGTCTCTTTTTAATTTGTATATTGGTAGTTAAAAAAAAACATAATCTCTGTTTGTATCTTTATTTCTCTCTCGTTTGCAGTAGCATGCCCAAGTTGAGTCAGCTTCTCTGATTTTTGTGTTGTGATTATGTTTTTTTGCTCTAATTAAGTAATTTGCACAAGCCAATAGTTTTATGTTTTGAGGTTGTGTAACAATTTTGGACTTCTTTGAACGCTTTCTTACGGTACAAATAATATTGTTGTGATTCAGAAATTTGTGTCGTCCAAAATGATAGACTTATTGTATTATACGCTCTTTCAACGGTTTTTTCCTTTTTTGCATGAGCCACCCTAACTCCCCCCCTAACAATAGTTACTGTTTTTCGTAGTAGAGAAACAACACAAACACCCCAAAAAGAAGAGAGAGGAGAGAGAGATCCTATGATCGTGTGCTGATTAGTTATAAGGCATCTTGATGCAGGTTAAATTTGAAAGACTAGAGTAGTATGTAGTTTTTAAACATCAATGTATACTGAAAACTGGTCAGATATGGAGTTATATATATGATTATAATATTTTTATGTGGAGTCTCAATATTTGAAACAAATAAATAGCAGGTATGTGCCTTGGTAAACAGAAAAAGATTATGCATTTCAACCATGCTTGTCAACTTATGATTATAGTGTTATATAAAACACATATATGGATAATGTGTAACCTATATATCTCCTTTATATATCAAAAACATTAACTTTACTTATGCATTTACCAAAAAAAAACATTGATTTCATGATAAATTTCTTGCCCATTTCCTGTTTCATTTTATTTATTTGTTCCTCATACCAAACAGTTTGGTAGGAGTGAACGCAAAGACTATGAATATGTAGCATTTTTATTGACAAATGGAAGAAGTAGTCAATGGTTTAAGACTCCGTTTCTTTTTCTTTGCATTAAAAAAAGAATTTACATAGTGGTGGAAGGCAAATGCGCAACAAGCTACAGCGCAAGCCGTTTTTGAATTGCAAACTTATTCTTTTAAAAACAATATTCGTGGATCTGGGAGTCATAACATTACTATGCAAATTCTATTACATATTCTTGTGTGTCGATTATCTTTATTGCATATTTGAAACTTCCATATCTTGCGGCAAGTAGCGTATACTTATAATTTATTGTAACATAATTGTTTTGTTTCATATCAGCATTAAGAAGCCTGTTTTTAGGCAAGTCTTGGTGTGCTGGTATTCACTTTTGAGCAAATTTATTAATAAGCAAAACAATAAACTTACATTTGCCTGGCCTTTCCAAGTGGTTGTTTATATAGGTTTCAAATAGTCAAAATTGTGTGATTGTTAATTGATATCTTCAAACTCATAATTATGTTTGTTACAGAGAAATATAAACAAAGAAATCGAAATTGCGACATCTCCTTCGTTTGCAAGCTGGTAGGTATGAAAATTGTAAAAAAAAGACCATATGACTTTTATAATAAATCGAAAATTGTAAAATAAGACCATATGACTTTTATAATAAGTCGACTCATTTTGTTTATTGGTCGTTAAAAAAATAATATCTCTTCTCGTTTGCAGTAAAATGCTCAAGTTGAGCCAGCTTCTCTGATTTTTGTGTTGTGATTTTGTTGTAATTTTCACAAGCCAATAGTTTTATTTTTTAAGGTTGTGTAACAATTGTGCTTCTTTGAACGCTTTCTTACCGCCACAGGTAATATTGTTTTGATTCTGGTTTTTTGATTTAATCTGCACTTGCCAATTGATGTATATACAGAAGTTTTGTATAGTTTGTTGTTTCTTGAACGTTTCTTACCCTTAACATGTATATTGTTTTTTGATTTTTTAGTTTATTAATTTTCCATGATCGTGCTGATTAGTTATAAAAAGGCATCATGATGCGGGTAAATTTGATACTACTAGAGTAGTATAGTAGTTTATCAAACATCTTTTTTACAAAGTATATGGGATTTAATTCCATTATGGAACTACCAATTATGAGTATTTATTATGATTATGATTTCGATATGATATGTGGAGTCTCAAATAGTTTTATTTTTAAAACAAATAACTAGTAGGTATTGCGATTGTAAACAGGCTTACCATTCTCTGAAAGATTATTACATAAGAAAAAAAAAAAGAATATTAAAAAGAAAAATAAGATTATTATGCATCAATCAAACATGCTTGGTACAACTTATAATTTATAATTTTAATGTTATATAAAATATATGAAGATAATGTGTAACCATTAAATCCCCTGTATCAACTTTGCTTATGCATTTACCAAACAAAAACATTGATTTCGTGTGTGTGTGTGGAGTTTTTCTTGCCAACCATTTTTCAATGTTATTTCCATAGGTTTAATCGCTTGTAAATGTATCTTACTTGTCACTTTTTGTATGTGTGTGTTATCGAATTTTTTTTTTCTCATTGTGTCATAAACTTCAAATTTCGATCTTTGTGTGTATTTGTGATATTATGCCTGTAAATTGACCATTTTTGCCCTTTCAAAATTTGAAAAAAGTAAGGGTAAAATGGTCACAAAATACACACAATGATCGAAATTTGAAAGTTTGATGACACAATGAGAAGAAATAAAGTTCAGTACACACAATAACAAAAAGTGGAAAGTATAATACATTTTCAAGCAATTAAGTATTAACCCTTTATTTAATTGTTTCTCATACCAAACAGTTTGGTAGGAGTGAACACATTTTTTTAATGTATTGTTTTTTTTAATTTAATGTTTTTAATTTCAATGAATTTTATTTTTAGTTATATAAATAAGTGTATTTTAAATAAATATGAAAAAAAAAGTAATAAAAAAATGCTGTGGCACCAGAATTTTAGTGCCAAACCAATGCCACTGAATTCTGGTGCCATAGCATTTCTGGTGCCAAACTCTCTTTTGCTGACGTGGCACCACTTTTTGAGTTTGGCACCACCACTCTCAGTGCTCTTAGCATTAAGAAACCTTTTTTTAGGCTAGTCTTGGTGTGCTTGTATTCATTTTTGAGCAAATTTCTTCATGGGATGTAATGATTTATAGTTTTGGACTTGCAGTATAGACCGTAGTGTTGTTTATTGGAAGAGCATCAACATACTCTAACAATTAGAATATTGCATCTCGTTGAAACAATGTATATCATTTTTACGTGTTCTCCATTATTTGCCTTCACTTACACAAGATACAGTCACATCAAACATATATAATGTAGTAAACACTAAACGGCTGAATTGAACACCCGAATAGAGACCAAACCATGAGGGATGGCCAAATATAATGGATCCCTATACCAAAGCCCCAAACCCGCTCTTTGTTCTTTACAATGTCTCATTACAGTGCAAAACATATGAACTTAAATAACTCATGCGTAATTAATTAGAATCTATTTATGGACCTAAGCAAATGTCTAAAAAGTTTATGAATTTTTACAAAAAGCCACAACAACACATCTAGTGTTACGCTTTTACTGTCTTTTAAGGCCTTGTATGGGACCAATTTTATTTTTCTCAAGCAGAAGCAGCTTCTTCCGTTTTCTGTCCATCTCCATCTTCACCACCAATGCGTCCATTCTGCAATATCTTGTCTTCCGAAGGCATATTCTTAAGTGCTTTTCTGCTCCCCTCAAGAGGGATGGACAAATAATTTTTTGAGACTTTGCAACAATTTTGCTTCTTCAAACGTTTTCTTGCCATGAGACCAAACCAAGAGGGATGGACAAATAATGGATCCCTAGACCAAAGCCCCAAACCCGCTCTTTGTTCTTTACAATGTGTCATTCCATGGAAACAAGACCTTAGATAACTGAATCACGCGTAAATTTAAAAAGAATCTATTGAATATCAATATTATTGCTTAGTGATCAATAGATACAAATACGACTATAAATAAGATTACAATGGGCCAATAACCAAACTGTTTATGAAATATTACCATGAAAGCCACAATAACACATCTACTCATCTAGTGTTACGCTTGCACTATCTTATAAGCCTTTTATGGGACCAATTTTTATTTTTCTCATGCAGAAGCAGGTTCTTCCCGTTTTCTGTTCATCTCCATCTTCACCACCAATGCGTCCATTCTGCAACGTCTTGTCTTTCGAAGGCATATTCTTAAGTGTTTTTCTGCTCCCCTCAACTTTCCACAAGTCCCACACATGGGTTTTGGGTGGAGGTGTCGTATCTGCAATGGGTGCAACTAAAGCTTCCCATCATCAATTACCTCTTCGACCAATCCATATGCTTTTGCCTGCCATGCGTTCACAAAGTAATCACGGCCAGTGTCAGCTTCAACCTGCACAAAATATGTATCCTCGGAGTTAATTAATAAGAAAGTTCATGATGTCCTTAATGAAAGGATTTGAAAATTGATGAAGGGTAAGCATGGATTTACCTTCTCGTAAAGGAGTTCCTGATACTCTTGAGATAATCTTGCTGACTTGACCTTGTGATACACCTTTTCTCTGATTCATATAATACTCGTGTCTGTTGCCTGAATATACAAGATAACATGTTTTTTAAGTATGTAAAAGAAATTGTACTAATAAGCAAAACAATTAACTTACATTTCCTGCGGCCTTTCCAAGTGGTTGATGGATCATAAGTCATAACCCCAGAAGTAGGCATACAAGAATCTCTTCCCCTTGGTACCACAAGCAAAAAGAAACGCATCCATTGATGCAGCGAGCCCGACACAGATGGTGGAAATATCTGCCTTGCGTTGCTTCATGGCAGCATATATCCCCATTCCTTCATGCATCCACATCAAATAAAGAATGAAAGTTACCAATATATTGATCATTAAAAGACTAATTAGTACATGCTCTATATTATATCCGTGTTGACAAGGCCCTAATTTTCATAAATATGTTTTACAAGGATATGATCCCGAGCATATATGATCCATATTGTTTTTTTAGAAAAAAGTTTGTAAAATATTGTTTTAGAAAAGATAAATGTTGTTACTATTCATCGAATACTAACAACATTTGGTAAATGTTACTGTATATACAAGGATTAAGCCCACACGTTGTGACGAAAATATATCAACATTAAGCACAGGTTGGTTAATACTCAAATACAGATAATACAATTAATCTTTACATGAAACACTCTTATTATATATGAGACGAAACAAATACACACAGAAAGGTAAAATACTAATCACACAAAGTACAAGTTTTAATGCAGAAAGTGAGTGTGGTTTTGTCATTTGAGCAAATCGAACAAAACACACATTATTGAAAATATATGTAATATAAACACACAAAGTACTGCATGGATCCATCTGATCGATATGATCCACATCATACCCAACTTAGGCTTTCCCTTCAACCTTGTATGAGTGGTCGTCCACAACTTCGTGGCCCTTGAGTTTCACAAGTTCCGTAAGCAGGCGCTCCACTTCCTCAATTGCACTTTTCACCGACTCTTCCTCTTCAGCGTATGTCGCTGCAAATAATTCTGCCTCAGATGATTCAGATGCCTGTGTTTCTTGTTCCAATTCCACCTTGCCTAGTGACTCTTTCAACTTGCGTGCCATTTCATATAATTCATCTGCAATTGCTTGTGCCACTTTAGCCACTTCTCTACCCACAGCTGTTTCTAACTTGGCCGCCTTCCGTGACAATTCCTCGGCATTGTGTGCCAATTTTTCTAAAGCAAATGCCAACAACTTACGTGCCAGTGCCCCTGCATGGCGCTTCAATGCCTCTGCAGCCTTTTTTAGCAGCACCTGTGCCGCCTTTTTTAGCAGTTCTAGCGCCGCCTGTAGTGCTTTCTCAAGTGCGGACTCAGAAAGGATAGTAGACATTTTCTTTTTCTACCTTTTTTTTCTCTTTCAGAAGTATTTCTCTGAATTTGAAGATAAGTAAGGATTTGATATTTTGATTGGTATTGTAGTTTGTTTATATAGGTTTCAAATAGTCAAAATTGTGTGATTGTTAATTGATATCTTCAAACCCATAATTATGTTTGTTACAGAGAAATATAAACAAAGAAATGGAAATTGCGACATCTCCTTCTTTTGCGAGCTGGTAGGTATGAAAATTGTAAAAAAAGACCATATGACTTTTTTAATAAGTTGTCTCATTTTGTTTATTGGTCGTTAAAAAAATAATATCTCTTTTTCTATCTTGATTTCTCTCTCTTTTGTAGTAAAATGCCCAAGTTGAGCCACCTTCTCTGATTTTTGTGTTGTGATTATGTTTTTTTTGTTCTAATTTGCACAAGCCAATATATCGTCTCATTTTGTATATTGGTAGTTAAAAAAAAACATAATCTCTGTTTGTATCTTTATTTCTCTCTCGTTTGCAGTAGCATGCCCAAGTTGAGTCAGCTTCTCTGATTTTTGTGTTGTGATTATGTTTTTTTGCTCTAATTAAGTAATTTGCACAAGCCAATAGTTTTATTTTTTGAGGTTGTGTAACAATTTTGCTTCTTTGAACGCTTTCTTACGGCTACAAATAATATTGTTGTGATTCAGAAATTTTGTTATAGTTATTGCTTCTTTCAACGGTTTCTTACCCCTACCAATAGTACTGTTTTTCGCTTTTTAGTTTATTAATTTTCCATGATCGTGCTGATTAGTTATAAGGCATCATGATGCAGGTAAATTTGATACTAGAGTAGTATAGTAGTTAACATCCATTGTATACTGAAACTGTCAGATATTGAGTTATATATTATGATTATAATATTTTATGTGGAGTCTCAAATATTTGAAACAAATAACTAGCAGGTATGTGCCTTGTAAACAGAAAAGATTATGCATCATCAAACATGCTTGTCAACTTATGATTATAGTGTTATATAAAACACATATATGGATAATGTGTAACCTATATATCTCCTTTATATATCAAAAACATTAACTTTACTTATGCATTTACCAAAAAAAAACATTGATTTCATGATAAATTTCTTGCCCATTTCCTGTTTCATTTTATTTATTTGTTCCTCATACCAAACAGTTTGGTAGGAGTGAACGCAAAGACTATGATTATGTAGCATTTTATTGCAAATGGAAGTAGTCAATGGTTTAAGACTCCGTTTCTTTTTCTTTGCATTAAAAAAAGAATTTACATAGTGGTGGAAGGCAAATGCGCAACAAGCTACAGCGCAAGCCGTTTTTGTATTGCAAACTTATTCTTTTAAAAACAATATTCGTGGATCTGAGAGTCATAACATTACTATGCAAATTCTATTACATATTCTTGTGTGTCGATTATCTTTATTGCATATTTGAACTTCATATCTTGCCGCAAGTAGCGTATACTTATAATTTATTGTAACATAATTGTTTTGTTTCATATCAGCATTAAGAAGCCTGTTTTTAGGCAAGTCTTGGTGTGCTGGTATTCACTTTTGAGCAAATTTATTAATAAGCAAAACAATAAACTTACATTTGCCTGGCCTTTCCAAGTGGTTGTTTATATAGGTTTCAAATAGTCAAAATTGTGTGATTGTTAATTGATATCTTCAAACTCATAATTATGTTTGTTACAGAGAAATATAAACAAAGAAATCGAAATTGCGACATCTCCTTCGTTTGCAAGCTGGTAGGTATCAAAAATTGTAAAAAAAAAGACCATATGACTTTTTATAATAAATCGAAAATTGTAAAATAAGACCATGTGACTTTTATAATAAGTCGACTCATTTTGTTTATTGGTCGTTAAAAAAATAATATCTCTTCTCGTTTGCAGTAAAATGCTCAAGTTGAGCCGGCTTCTCTGATTTTTGTGTTGTGATTTTGTTCTAATTTTCACAAGCCAATAGTTTTATTTTTTAAGGTTGTGTAACAATTGTGCTTCTTTGAACGCTTTCTTACCGCCACAGGTAATATTGTTTTGATTCTGGTTTTTTGATTTAATCTGCACTTGCCAATTGATGTATATACAGAAGTTTTGTTATAGTTATTGCTTTTTTGAACGGTTTCTTACCCTTAACAATAGTATATTGTTTTTTGATTTTTTAGTTTATTAATTTTCCATGATCGTGCTGATTAGTTATAAGAAGGCATCATGATGCGGGTAAATTTGATACTACTAGAGTAGTATAGTAGTTTATCAAACATCTTTTTTACAAAGTATATGGGATATTACATTCATTAATGAAACTACCAAATATTGAGATATATATTATGATTATGATTTCGATATGATATGTGGAGTCTCAAATAGTTAAAACAAATAACTAGTAGGTATGCGACTTGTAAACAGGAAAGATTATTATGCATCATCAAACATGCTTGTCAACTTATAATTATAATGTTATATAAAATATATGAAGATAATGTGTAACCATTAAATCCCCTGTATCAACTTTGCTTATGCATTTACCAAACAAAAACATTGATTTCATTATAAGTTTTTTGCCCACCTTTTTCATTTTATTTAAGGGTTAATCGCTTGAAAATGTCTCATACTTGTTACTTTTTGTTATCGTGTGTATCGAACTTTTTTTTTCTCGTTGTGTCATCAAACTTTCAAATTTCGATCGTTGTGTGTATTTTACGACTATTCTGCAATGTAAAATGTCCATTTTACCCTTCGTAATTTGAAAAAAGTAAGGGTAAAATGGTCATAAAATACACACAATGATCGAAATTTGAAAGTTTGATGACACAATGAGAAGAAATAAAGTTCAGTACACACAATAACAAAAAGTGGAAAGTATAATACATTTTCAAGCAATTAAGTATTAACCCTTTATTTAATTGTTTCTCATACCAAACAGTTTGGTAGGAGTGAACACAAAGGAACACTATGACATGTTGTGTGTGCGCACATCCTCTCCGTATGAGAGAGATCTGTTGCTGTTTGAGCATGCAAATGGCTTCATAGTCATCTGAGCTCTTAGTAACTTGGTTATTAAGCTTATTTGAAAATTCTATCACATATTCTTATGTGTCAGAATATTTTTTTGCAGATTTGAACTTCACATGTTACCGCTCTTTTGCAGATTTGAAATTCATATCTTGACGTGGGGGCGTTATACTTTTGATTTATTTTAACATAATTGTATAGTTGTATCTTAGCATTAAGAAACCTTTTTTTAGGCTAGTCTTGGTGTGCTTGTATTCATTTTTGAGCAAATTTCTTCATGGGATGTAATGATTTATAGTTTTGGACTTGCAGTATAGACCGTAGTGTTGTTTATTGGAAGAGCATCAACATACTCTAACAATTAGAATATTGCATCTCGTTGAAACAATGTATATCATTTTTACGTGTTCTCCATTATGTCTTGCCTTCACTTACACAAGATACAGTCACATCAAACATATATAATGTAGTAAACACTAAACGGCTGAATTGAACACCCGAATAGAGACCAAACCATGAGGGATGGCCAAATATAATGGATCCCTATACCAAAGCCCCAAACCCGCTCTTGGTTCTTTACACATGTCTCATTGTTCATACATAGACCTTAAATAACTGAATCATGCGTAAATTTAAAAAGAATCTATAAGACTAAGCAAAGTCTTAAATGTTTATGAAATATTACCATAAAAGCCACAACAACACATCTAGTGTTACGCTTGCACTGTCTTTTAAGGCCTTGTATGGGACCAATTTTATTTTTCTCAGGCAGAAGCATAGCTTCTTCCGTTTTCTGTCCATCTCCATCTTCACCACCAATGCGTCCATTCTGCAATATCTTGTCTTCCGAAGGCATATTCTTAAGTGCTTTTCTGCTCCCCTCAAGAGGGATGGACAAATAATTTTTTGAGACTTTGCAACAATTTTGCTTCTTCAAACGTTTTCTTGCCATGAGACCAAACCAAGAGGGATGGACAAATAATGGATCCCTAGACCAAAGCCCCAAACCCGCTCTTTGTTCTTTACAATGTGTCATTCCATGGAAACAAGACCTTAGATAACTGAATCACGCGTAAATTTAAAAAGAATCTATTGAATATCAATATTATTGCTTAGTGATCAATAGATACAAATACGACTATAAATAAGATTACAATGGGCCAATAACCAAACTGTTTATGAAATATTATTGCTACATACAAGACCAGATCTTAGTTATTCAGTCGGACTACTTAGCAGGTTTATGCAAGACCCAAAGGATCACCACCTGAAGGCAGTAAAACAAGTAATCCGATACATTAAAGGAACTAAGGAGCATGGCATAATATACAAGAAAGAAGGCGGCTGCAAGATTACAGGTTACAGCGATAGTAGTTATGGAATCAACACTGATCAAGGAAAAGGAACTACTGGCATAGTGTTTTACTTTGGAGAGTCACCGATTACATGGTGTACTCAGAAACAACCAACAGTGGCGCTCTCATCATGTGAATCAGAATTCATGGCGGCTACTGGAGCAGCATGTCAAGCCTTATGGTTAAAGCGATTACTCAGTGAATTAACAGGATGGGCAGAGAAGAGGATAACATTGAAGGTTGATAACGTTTCAGCAATAGCACTCGTAAGGAACCCAGTTTTTCACGGAAGGAGTAAGCACATCGATATTCGCTACCATTTCATTCGAGAATGCGTAGAGAATGGGCACATCAATGTGGAACATGTCAGCGGAGAACTACAAAGAGCAGATATTCTAACAAAGGCTCTACCAAGATTGAAGTTCATGACAATGCGACAAATGCTCGGAGTTCAAGACTTAGGACGAAGCAACAATCAAGACTAAGGAGGAGAATGTGAAACTATAGTCTCGATATGTAGGCTTCATATGTAAATAGTTAAAACGTACAAGGACCAAACTTGTACAGAACATAGTTAATAACCGCCTATGTCGGTTTAGGTTTAGAAACAGACGCGTCGTTTGGTCGTATCCATTCGGCTGCTATATAAACAAAACACATGTATACGTTTAATGGTTAGATCAAAATATTATTACTTATTCATTATACTTTGCAACTTAATTTTATCGATCCAGAGGAAAGTTGGGACAACATTTGGCATCAAGAGCCTGTGTTGCATAACATATTCGATTCGTACGAACAATCGAACAAGAACCAGAAGACGTGGTTTCTCTGTACTTCCGAGAGAAAACGACGGGTGAATAAGGAGACGCAAAAGAGGTAGTGCACGACCGACCTTTGCGTAGGGTTGCAAACGTGATACACCACGATACGGTGGGATATAACTTCGTTGGAACGACGAAGGGAAAGGAAGGAAGACTCGACTTATTAAGAAGATCGAGGGGGACAGGCGGATAGAAAAGAACACGCCTGGTTTTGTCGTTGTTTTGGGTGTTACCGCAACACGGAAAAGGAAAAACGACACACTACGTTTATTAGAGAAACGAGTGAGCAGGAAACTTTGCAGAGATCCGGATATAAAAGGCAAAGTTGGACTGGAAGACGCGAGGGTACATCGCGGGAGACGCTGTTGTAGAATTGAAAACGTATACGTGGAACAAATTGAAGGAGTACTCGAAGGGAATTGGTGTGGAAACGTGTCGGGACGACACAAGGAAGACAACAGCGAAAAGCGGGAACAAGCAGACTTGAAAACAGAAGTTGTGTTTGTTGGGAATAACACAGACTTGGGGTCAAAGAAAGAACCAAGTTGGAACAGGCGCAAAGCTTTTGTCGGCAGGACAAGAAGCAGGAAGAAACGATATCGGGCAGCGTCGGTTTTGTCGGACAAGACAAAAGTGAAGAAACGTGTGAAAAAAAACAGGGACAAACACTTTGTTTGTTTGTCAACAGAAAGTTTTTTTGTACTATTTTTGTGTAAGAGTCGTTTGGAAAACTCAAGGCACAAAGGAGAAAAGCAAACGTGTGTGGTATAAAGATAAGCAGCAAGTTTTGTTTTGGTTTGTCAAATACAAGTAAAAGTTGACAACAATATAACATAAACAAAAGTGAGGCTGTGGGTTTTTTTTTGGCTCGTTGGGTAAAAAAAAAAAGGGAAACAACATTTGTGTTGGTTTGGTTCGAAGCAGAAACAACAACGAGACAACAAATTCAAAAGGGATCCGAAAGTTTTGTTGGATGAATTCGAATTAGAAAGGAGATAACGAGGCAGGAAGAAACAAAAGAAGTAAGGGACGTTCGCTAGTACACAAATTGGGATTGAAACATACTCGTGGTTAATACCACATCGAGGTCATAAATTTATTTTCGGATTTCTATTTTATTAGATAGTATAGAAAGTCTCATTTTTTATTATTAGGAATCCCGAAAAATCATTATTGATCCCGTAGTACTAGGTTTCCCGAAAACTATATATATTCCCATATTAGTAGAAATACCATACTAAGAAAGAAAAATTCCATACGAACTAGGAGGTGAAGATAATAAACTCCTACATGATGGCTGGTGATGATATGGCTAGCACTTCGGCACCTAAACCCGTGACACCAATCGCACAATATCAATGCCCTAAGTTGAAAAGCACAAACTATACCGTTTGGGCGATACAAATTAAAGTTATACTAGAGGCGCATGGTTTATGGGAGGCTATAGAATCTAAGGAAGTAGATATTAAGAAGGATAAGGCAACAATAGCCTTTTTATATCAAGCATTGACCGAAGATATGATTTTACAAGTAGCGGGTTGCGAAACAGCCAAGGAATTATGGGATTCATTAAAAACAAGACACGTTGGGGAAGAGAGAGTGCAACAAGCACGGTTACAATCATTAATGATTGGATTTAATGCCCTTCAAATGAAGGATGATGACACAGTGGATGCATTTACAGCTAAACTAAACGGCTATGCCACGAAGGCAAAAGAATTAGGAAAAACCTTGGATGAATCACTCTTAGTACGAAAACTACTAGATTCCACACCTGATAGATTCATTCAGATAGTAGCATCCATAGAACAAACAAGTGATCTGGACGACATCACATTAGATGAGATCACTGGGAAACTCAAGGCATTTGAGGAAAGGATAAAGCTCCGGAAGGGAGGACAAGTTGAAAGCCAGGATAACTTATTATTCGCACAAGGCGAACACTCGGGAAAAGGGAGGCGTTTTAAACGTGGAAGTAGATCAAATTTTTCACGAGGAAACTGGCAGAATAATAGAAACAGAAATAACTCACAAGGAGGGAACTCAAACCACAAAGGAAACTCAACCAGAAATAAAGGTGAGTGGGATTTGAGTAAAATACGATGTCACAAGTGTAAGAAATTTGGACATCTAAGAAGGGATTGTAGAGGAACGTCAACAACTCAGGAACAATCAAACCTTATCTTAGAAGACGATGAACCATCACTGTTAATGACTACACACGAAGAAATATTGTTGAATGAAGGCCAAATTCAACCAGGAAAATATGCTTCAGGAGATGCAAGCATGTGGTACTTAGATAATGGTGCAAGTAACCATATGACGGGAGTCAAGAGTCATTTTAAGGATATTAATGAAAGCGTATCAGGACGAGTACGTTTTGGAGATGGATCGTATGTACAGATAAAGGGTAGAGGCTCTGTATTATTAGGTTATAAAAACCAAGAGCAGAAGATAGTATCGGATGTATACTATATACCAAACCTCAAGAGCAACATACTAAGTTTAGGACAACTTACGGAGATAGGTTGTAAGGTCATCATGGACGGAAATAAATTGACCTTGTATGATAAGAATAAACGGTTGCTGATGAAGGTTGAAAGATCTAAGAATCGACTTTACAAAATTAGATTACAAGTAGAAGCACCTATATGTCTCTTAGCAAATATAGATAACCAAGCATGGTTATGGCATGCTAGATTAGGTCATTTAAACTTTGATGATATCAACAAAATGACTAAGAAAAATCTAGTGGAAGGAGTACCAAGGATAAATCATGCCGGACAAATTTGTGATGCATGTTTATTGGGAAAACAAAGTAGAACACCATTTCCAAATCAAGCTAAATTCAGATCAAAGAACCCATTGGACTTAGTGTATGGAGACCTTTGCGGTCCTATAAGTCCAGCCACACACTCAGGCAAGAAACTCATATTCTTGTTAGTGGACGATTGTACACGTTTCATGTGGGCTTACTTTCTGAC
>BQNB010042756.1:18435-45927 GCA_026074375.1 Tanacetum coccineum | reverse complement strand
TACTATTGTTGGGCTAAAAGAAGGTACTGTTCGAGTACATGCTGTTACGTGAAGACTACTTCTGCTTGGGCTTATATGGGTTACAACTATTGAGTTGGGCTCAAAGGTAATTTGCTCATAAGTTATTAATACTGCTCTATTACTTAGTACTTTTGGATTCTCATACAAAAGTGACTTACTACTGTTGGAGTTGTTAAGTATGTTACTATTGTTCGTTGTTTAATACTGCTATTGGGCATAAGGAGAGTTTTTATTCGCACAAGGAAAATTAATGCTACCCAAAGTATGTTAAGGTATTATAAACAATATTATGTTAATACTGTATTGGGTTTCAAAGCAATATTTAATTACTATTGGGCTGTATGGATTAAAATTGTTCGAGCAATAAAGGTTAGTACTGTTGGATGTTTTTAGTACTGCTCGCTTATATTGCCTTTGTTGTCTGAGAAAAATATTTGTACTGCTTGCCTCGTCCGAGAAAGAGTTTGTACCGTTAGAACTATCTGACATAGCTAGTTTGTACCGCTAGCTTTATCAGTTATCGGGTGACTCATGGTTTTGGATCTCGGATAGAACTGTTTCAAACAACAGTTGATTCTTATTATGTCTCTCATAGAAGATGAGGTTTTTTCAAGAGGTTGCGGTCTACTTATATTTCACATATTGATTTATAAGTTCGACGTCACGTGGATAGTGCAAGACATAAGACACAAGTTTGGGAGATTCAACTTCTTCATCAAATTCGTTATACTCAGTTTTCTTCATCCACATAGAGCCTACATAGTTCGGGATTCAAGAGATGGTAAACATATAGGTTTCAGGGGAAGCTTATTGTTTAAATGTTTAACCATCTACATGCACTACTTGAGGGGAAGTGTTTACAAGTTGCATATCTTCAGAAGACCCCTATTGGATGATTACAAAAATGGGAAGAAGACTACAAGAGATATGATTTGCAGCTTATTTATGTGTGGTGGCATGTTCAAGAAGATCTTAAGTCAAGGGGAAGCATTGAAGATTGTTTCATACATGAAGATTGTTTTGTAATATCAAATAGGGGAAGATTGTTGGGATCTGAGATTTGATGATTACAAAACTAAATATGCAAAATTGAAGAAAGATGAAACAACAAGGACTTAATGTGAAATATTAAGTTAGCTTCCTATGTAAGCTAGGTTTTCTTGTAAACCCTCTATATAAAGGGTCATAGGCGTCTGGTTTAGAATATCCATCATAATTAGATCTCTCCAATAAGAGTCTATACATACTAAAGAAAGCGTGTGTATTATTAGTTAGGTTATTAGTTAGTTTATTAGATAGTTAGTGTAGCCTCAAGGATTGTGGATCCTTGTTACAGTTTGTAACCATTTATTCTGATCAAATTAATAGAGGCCAGAATATTTAGTAGTAAAACCTTGTTTAACAACATTACTGTTCTTTATAATTTCTGCTGTGCTTATTAATGTTGTTTGTAAAACTAATCCTAGATGGGCAAAGCGATCTCCACAATTGGTATCAAAGCGGGTTGCTCTAGATATCTAGGATGTTACAAGGTTTTTATGGTCGACTTTATGAAGAAAGAAGCTGCTGGTTTGGATTGAAACTAAACCTTAATTCCTCTAGGGTTTCAAAGGATGCTCGATGTTCACAACGACAACAACTCTGTTTGATCTCTGTAACTACAAAGGTTTAATTCTGCTGCTATTATTCTCAAGATCTTTTCTGCTAGTAAGGGTTTCATATAAACTCTTCTTAGTAGATCCAAAAATGAAACCTTTTAACATGGACTACCTAGCTTTGCTAACTTCGAACCAAACTCTGGCAATATTAAGTGTCTTGTGGCAGTAGTAAATACCAACAATACATTCATAAGCTCAGAAGCAATAACGACCAAAAATGGGTAGCAATACTAATATTAAAATGCAGCAGTACTAACTTACTCCATTTAGCGACGCATTACTTGTCACAAGACTGTCTCAGATTTGTCACTAATCAGAGTACTCCTTCCTCCTATATGGTTTTGTGACACATAATCTGTCACCATTCTGTTGATATTTTGTCATAAATTCTAGCAGTATTAACCAAATATGTGAGCAGTACTAATATAAAGAAACATTAATCATCCCATGGCATTGGCAGCATTAAGTTTATATACTTAGCACATCACGTATACTTGATAGTACCAATCTTGCTTACCAATAACAATAGTAACAAGCCAAACACGAACGCCTTCTACATGTCCCTTGACGAGCATAAACTTACAATCAATAACCCTTGTTTGCTTTACCCTTAAGATCAACAACCTGTGATGCGTATCAGATACTTTCAATTTTCCATACTAGGGTTTCTCAAAAACCTTAACTAATATATGATCGTGATCCAACAGTAAACAATCATGATCATATAATTTATGAATCAGAAGGTTTAACAACAAATAATACATCCAAGATACGTCAAACAGCCACATATGCGACTGATTAGGGATCACACCAAAACCCTAATTCTGAGATTTGTTAAGCGCAATCTGCATAGTTAAAAATCTAGTGTTTCACTCAAAGACTAAGCACATTGATATTAGACATCACTTCATCAGGGATTCATATGATAAGAGATTAATACAAGTGATCAAGATTCACATTGATCACAATGTTGCAGATTTACTCACAAAAGCATTTGATGTTAATCATTTTCAATTTTTGACTGCTAGCATTGAAATGCTTAATCTCTAAAGTGTTGTTTAGATAAATTGGTGATTGGAATGGCTTGGAAATGCTAAGGATGAAATTGGGGTTAAAACTGGTAACTCAAAAAGTGTAGATCCCAGACTTAATAGATCTTTCTAGCCTGTTAAGGGTGGTAGCCATAGATCAAAACTAACTACAAGAGAAACAATGACTATGAACAATATAAGTTATGCGGAAACTAACTTATACTGCTAAGAAGAACAATGAATAAAACAGAACTTTGATTACTATTAATCTGCTAGGTTACAGATTACTAACTATATATTGGTGAAACTTGTATATGAAACTTATATCTAACTAATGCCGTAGGGTTCCTTTTATACACCAAGGAAAACCCTAATGGGCTTACAAAACGTGTGAAGAGATAATGCATATCTATTCCTATAATAACTCATGCATATCTCCTAACAGTACTAACTAGCAGTACTAACTTACTACTAACAGCACTAACTATACTAGCAGTACTAACAATGTACTGGCAGTACTAACTATTTATAACTAACAGTACTAACTACTTAGTCTATTTTCTTAAATCTTTAGCATTCTTTATTAGCAGCACTAAGTAGAACTAGCAGTAGTAACTTGTATAAGTAGCAGCACTAAGTTGTAGAAACTTCTGAAACCCAACAATCCTCCCCTAAACATGATGTTTACTTGTTAACCTTCATGTTTCTTCAGTTTGAGCTTCTTGAACACTAGGAGGATGTATCCAAACACACTGCTACTCTTTAATCTGTTCTTTGATGAACTTGAACTCTTTTGTTACTTTGTCAACTTGAAATTCTTTAACTTCTAGTCTTTGGCACCATCACAGCATCTTAGGAACTCAGCAACACAACAACACCAGCTAAGTTGGCTTTGTAGTTTTTGGCAAACTACCAACCATAAACGGATTTGATATTTCTTTACAAGTAGCCATTTGCTCTGGAATAGCCAATGCTTTATTGCAATAACTTGGTGCATTGATAACCATATAGTTTTGAGTAAACTATCAACTATTAACGGATTTGAGATGTCTTTACCAAGAGCCGTTTGCTTTGGACTAGCCAAATCTTTACTGTAAAGAATGGTGAGTTGATTACCATATAGTTTTTGGCAAACTATCAGCCATTAACAAATTTGAGAAGTCGTTACCAGAAGCCGTTCACTCTGGACTAGCTACTTTTTGATGTCTATTAGACATGGTAAACTGATGACCATTTGTTGTGTGGTTATAAAACCAACACTTAAAGATCCTTCTCACATCCATCATGGCTTCTAGATTCATCAATTTGTTGTTGAATGAATCTAAATAAATCAAAAACAGCCTCACTTTCAAATTCAGCTATCAATCTCAAAGCCATCATCCTCTCAAGAGTTTCCTTTGTAAGTGGATACCTTCTTTTTGCTAGCATGTAAAACTCAGTTCCATCTTCTAGCACCAAGATATAAACTCCACAGCTCTCATAGAAATTCCAACTCTTAAGAATTCATTCTTCTTGATTTTTCCAAAGATCGTCCTCTGCATTCGCCTCAAACATAGTCCTTAAACTACCCTAAAGAATTAGATCAATTCCTTCTGGAGTTGATGTTTCAAATCTCTTCATTACTAGACTATGTAACTCAATGAAGTCCAATCTATCAAACCTTGAAATCATTTTAGTGAAAGTCTTGATATATCTTGAACTTCTATCAGCTCTAAAAACTCTGTAATAGTCATGAGGTTTTCCATATCTATCAGTATGATAGAATTTAGACTCCCAATTAACAATTGGATACCTCCTGTTTAGAACTTCATAATTAATTTCTCCTTCTTCATCAGGAACTATCGTCAGAAAAGCTTTTAGTTGTTCTTCCTCTTCAAGATCAGAGTCTATCTTTTGCCTTTTAGACTTCTTTGTAGCTTTCATCTTAAGCCTTCTGTCTAGCTTTTTTCTGGTACTCTCTGTATTTCCTTCTTGCTTGAATTTAACTTTAGTACTGTTAGGTTCTTCAATAACCTTCTCCTTATTTAAAGTATCTTTACTAGTTGCCTTCTCATTCATCTTCTTTATCAAATTTTCTTCTTTAGCAGAACCAATAGGAACGAAATCTTGAACAGACTTCTTCTGTCTTTCATACATACATTTGATTTCTTTAAATGACTTTGCTTTTAGCTAAGAGTGTTTATAACCACCCATGTTTTTCAGATATGTCATCATCAAATTTCTTAATTGAGATTTAGTTGGTGGTCTACTTCTAATCTCAGCAGATCTTTGTGCAGCTCTGAATTTTCTTTGAGCAGCTATTGTTTCAGCTAAGACCTTTGCTCTCTCTTCAATTGTATACTCCTCTCTTTCTTCTTGTTGGAGCTTAACTGCAAACAATGCATCAGCATCAATCCCTTCTTGAACTTCATCATACATCTCAGCTATAGTAGCCTTAGATGCTTCTTCTTCCCTATGTCTTTTCCTTTCTTCCTCAGCTTGCCAGTCTACTTCCAACTGTCTGGCAATCTCTGCATCTCTAGCAATCTGAGCAGCATCAAAATTACTTTTAGCCATCTTCTTTGCAGGCTCAGGTTCTTGTAAAATACCTTTGCGTTTGTCTTTAGGATCAATTATTGGAAGTGGTTTCAAGGTTAAGATTGATCTTGCAGGTCTTGAAAAATCTTCAACATCTTTAAATGCCACTCCTTTTTCCTTGGCTTTCTCTTCTTTCATCTTTATCAAAGTCTGAGCCATGGTGACATCTTCATCATCGAATATACTTGCTGTTGTAGGTGGGGTTCTAGGTTCAACATCAATAATTTCAGGATCAGTAGTGTTAACAGTTACACCAGCAGTACTAACTCTTTCTGGCCTAACAGTACTAACTGTGCTTCCTCCCTTTTTATTCAATGCTTCATCTGTATCTATATATTCCATACCATGATCAGCATCAAGATCATCAAAGGCATCCAAAGTTGGTCTTGGTTTGGCACTCTTCCTCCCCTATTTGGATACAGACTCCTTCCTTCCTAACTTTCTCTTCATAGATAACCGAGATACACTCCTTAACCATGCCTTATGGTGTGAGATAACTGGGTGACTCTTCTTCTTCAACTTCTTGATTCTTGTCTTTAATTTAATGATTTCAATAGCCTGAGCATCCTTGGAAGCTTCCAAAGCAAGAACCCTGTTTGACAAGTTAGTGCAAAGAACATATAACTCCTCTATAGTCATGCCACCCTCAGCTCTGTCAGATGTGGGATCATCTGAAAGAGGACTATCATGGGATAGCTGGACCTGATCCTCTTCACTCCTATTAGTTCCCTCTAAAGAGTCCCTAAAGTCTTGGGTAGTGTCATGGCTAGATGATGTGACAGTCACAGGAGGTTGGTCTCCTATAATAGGTTGAGTAAGAGAGGGTGTTGGTTAGGGTTCAGTGGGTTGTTCTGAACCTTCACCCTCAGGTACTTGGTGTGGCACCAACATAAAATCAAAGAGTGGAGTAACTTTTCCTGAAAACTTTACAACTTTCCTAAACATGTTTGAGAAAACCTTTTGAGTGTGAGCTGGTGTAACATAAACATCATTAAAAGGTTCACCAAGCTCAATTTGATTATTCAAGAACACCATTAAAAATCTTGGATACATAAGAAATTTCTTTTTAGAAGTATCCAAGTTCCTTAACATACCATCAAAAATAAGTTTAGAAAAGTTAAACTTTGATTTGTTGCCAAACATATAACAACTGAAGCAATATTTATTGAAAACTCATTCCAACTTGTAGATTTTGAACTTAGGCAATGAAAGATGGTATGTATCAGATACTTCCATTGAGGAGAAAAGAGGGCTTTTTGAAAAGTAAGTTTGTTAAGTTCACCCTCATACCCCATCAATGCAAGGTTTTGAAAAATAGCTTCATTTGTTAGGCAAGCAGTACCATCAGCATCATGAAGGAGAAGAGAATTTCTGATTGATGCTTCTGTTACGACTACTGCCTTGCTATCAACAGTAGCCTGAATTTGCTTCTCATTATTGACTGTTTAGGAACTAGCAGTGTTCCAAAACTGTTCAATATAAGAAATATAGATAGTGGGACTTACAGTGAGAGCATGATGTATCGAACTTGATGTAAGAAAGTCCACTATCTCATGAAATTTTGAATTTCCTCTTGTTTTCTCTAAACACGCGACCATTTTGTGTTGATCGACGAACTCTAAATCAGCCATAAATGTGTTGAAAAGGTTGAGTAAGGTGTGAGATATGTTCGATTGTGAGAATTTGAGGGTTTGGAAGAGTTAATTAAGATTTTATAAAGATGTGCTTTAAGGTTTAAGATGACCGACTAAATAAACTTGAGTCTTTATCTTTAAGAAAGAGTATTATAGAAGAAAATATCAAAAAATTTCAAGTCATAGACCCCTATAAGCAAGTTGTTGGCAAAAATATCTCAACGGTTATAATTAATTAATGAACATCTGTTATGCTCACCAATAATGGTAACAGTAACAAGTAGTACAAACTTTTTCCTGGCAGCACCAACTTTTATGCTTGGCAGCACCAACTTTGCCTGGCAGCACCAACTTTGCCTGGCAATACTAACTTGTTAGTTTCTATGTAATACCCTCAAATCTAATCCAAAAAACATCTTTGATCCAATCCAAGCATCAACACCATAGTTAAACACTTTTGAGCAGCACCAATAAAGCCGAGTAGTACTAAGTGTTGATCTGGCAGGATTAGCCAAACTGGGCAGTACTAAGTGTTGGCTTGACAATATTAACCAAACTAGCAACACTAACTAGCTCAACACCATATGTATCCCTCAATCTTCATTCCAATGAACATAATGAATCCCAAATCATCATCTCATATAAAATCCATCTGCTAACTAAAATATTTCACAAACTATACAACAAAGTAACCTGCTAACTTGCCTCCCCTGAACTGATGCAGCTATAGATTGATCATTCCAATGTTAACAGTTAAGAAATTGAACCTGCTAACATCAAAAGCTTTAGTTAAAAGATCAGCCACATTGTCATCAGTGTGAATCTTCAGCACCTGGATAAGCTTCTTCTCATAAGCATCTCTAATGAAGTGGTGCCTAATCTCAATATGCTTTGTTTTGGAGTGAAATACTGGATTCTTTACAATGCATATTGTGCTCTCATTATCAATGTAGATCTTTGTGTTCATAAAATTGAACCCATAGTCTAACATTTGATTTTGAATCCACAAAACTTGCCCACAGCAGTTGGCAGCAACAACATATTCTGCCTCTGTAGTAGAAGTAGCCACAATTGTCTGCTTCTTGCATTGCCATGAAATAAGTCTCCTGCCAAGAAATTAACAACCTCCTGTTGTGGATTTCCTGTCAAGATTTGCTCTAGCATAGTCACTATCTGAGTAGGCTTCCAAGTTAAATGATGACACTCTAGGATACCAAAGGCCTAGTTTGGGTTTGCCCTTAAGGTACCTAAAGATTCTCTTCGCAACATTAAGGTGGGAGGTCTTTGGAGTTACCTGAAATCTAGAACAAGCACAGACTGCAAACATAATATCAGGCCTAGAAGCAGTCAAGTACATTAAAGAGCCAATCATGGATCTATAAAGATGTACATCCACATCAGCAGCTTCTTCATCCTTGGTTAAAGGCTTCTGGGTTTCAATTGGAGTACTAACAGTCTTTACATTAGCAAAATCAAACTTCTTCAGGATCTCAGCAACATACTTATCCTGACTTATAAAAATACCATCTTCTTTCTGTTTGACTTGTAATCTAAGAAAAAAGGTGATCTCTCCCATAGAACTCATCTGAAATCTACTTTTCATCAATGCCTCAAATTCATCACACCAAGACCTCTTTATAGAACCAAAAATAATATCATCCACATAAACCTGTACCAACATGATATCATTCTTGTCCCTTTTGATGAAGAGAGTCTTGTGAATGGTTACTCTTCTGTATCCACTCTTCAACAAGAAAGTAGATAAAGTAGCATACCAGGCTCTGGGAGCTTGGTGTAAACCGTATAAAGCTTTTACAACCTTGTAGACCTTCTTAGGGAACTTAGGATCTAAAAAACCTAGAGGTTGAGACACATACACCTCCTCATTAATTATGCCATATAAGAAGGCACTCTTCACATCCATCTGATAAACTATGAATCCCATATAAGAAGCAAAGGCCAAAAAGATCCTAATGGCTTCAATCCTAGCCACAGGAGCAAAAACCTCATCATAGTCTATCCCTTCCTCTTGCCTATGTCCCTGGGAAACCAGCCTTGCCTTATTTCTAACCACAACATCTCTTTCATCCTGCTTATTCCCGTAGACCTATTTAGTCCCAATTGCCTTCTTCCTATAAGGCAAATCTACAAGAATCCATACCTTTTGTATTTTGAATTGCAGCAGTTCTTCCTGCATAGCATCAACCCAACTTTCATCTTTAAGGGCTTTAGATATCTTCTTGGGTTCAATTTGAGATAGGAAGCAAGCAAACAAGTAGTGCTGGAAATCCTTGTGATTATTTCTTTTTTGCTTTTGAATATAACTTATAAAAGCATGGGCTTCAGAACTTTTGTTCACTTTGCTCCTTGTTTGAACTGTTGATTTTGGATCTCCAAGAATTTGAGTTGAAGGATGAATGGAGTGTATCCTTAAAGTGGGAATAGGACTAACATTCACAGTGGATTCTAAATTAGTAAAGTCAGCCACTGCACCCTCATAATCATAAGATGCATTGGTAAAAATACCATCATTTGAATTGCCATAAATATCCTCAAGAGTAGGTATTTGAGAATCATCTTGGTCTGCATAGTTGGTTAGATTAGGATAAGATGGTCCACCAGTACTAAAAACATTTGAAGGATTAGCAGTACTAAGTTGTGTGCTAACAGTATTAACTGTGTTAGTACTGGTAGCTCTAGCAGCTCCTGCTTGAAGAAGCAAATCCTCTCTACTTTGAGCAAACTCCTTTATAAGAACTTCAGCTGCATCATTAGCCTCCTTTTCTTGTCTTTTAAGCCTTTCAAGCTCTTCCAAAAAGGCTTGATCCTCCTGATCTACTCGCTCCTCATTTGTCTTTAAACCAGTATCCTTAGTATGCTTTACACCTTCATTCTTTGCTTCTGACTTCTTGTTTGTTGAAGTATAAGAAGAATATATTGGCAATACAAAGTAGTCTTGAGCAGAGTCAGCTTCTATTTCAGAATTTCCTGCATCAATATTATCTTGTGTACATGCACTATGATTAGCTTCTTTTGGACCTGCAGTTTTATTAGCTTGATTCTCTGATCTCACAGGCTGATAATTCATTGAATTAGTTAAATAATCAAGATCAAATAGCCAATTAGGTCCTTTCCCTGTAACATTTTATTTTCTAAAAAAATTATATGCAGGTTTTCTTCAACTCTCTTGGTTTCTAAATTGTATACCCTAAAAGCCTTGCTATTTAGGGAATACCCAACTAAAAACCATTCACCAGACTTCCCTTCAAACTTGCCCAGATGGTCAATGATATTCAAGATAGTCACATGGCACCTACAAAAGTCTTATATAGCTATGATTTGGTATTTTTACCTAGTAGTATAAGTTCATAGGTGTCTAGCTTTGAGGCATGGTCACAAATAACCCTATTAAAGGACACAACAAGCAGTACTAACTGCTTCATAGCTAAAAGATTGTTAGGTAAAAAAGAATTGCTAGCATGATCTAGCAGCCTCAATAGGGTCATGATCTTCTCTCTCAGCAACTCCATTTTTTTGTGGAGTTTTGCATTTAATGTATTCCCCTGATACCCTTTTGACCCATAGAATTTCAATAAAATGACTTGTTTTGAATTCTATACCTTTATCACGATCTAATAGTTTTAACCTTTTGATTTAATTGGTTCTCTATTTGTCTTATAATGTCCTTAAGGATTCCACTAGTTTCATCCTTAGTTCTTAAAAAGAACACCCAACTAAACATGCTAAAATCATCAGTGATAACCAGGCAATAAGTCTTATAGTTTATGCTCCTTACATAAGTGGGTCCAAATAAGTCCGTATGCAAAAGCTGTAAGGGTTTACTAATAAACTTACATTTAGCCTAAAGGAGGCCATTGTGTTTGCTTTCCTTTCTGACAAGCAACACATGTGTGGTCATTTTGAAAAATCTTTGAAGGTAAACCCATACAATGTTTCCCATCACAATTTTATTAAGTTTTTAAAGCTAACATACCCAACCTTCAATGCCATTTTTGTTAGAATTCATCAACAGTGGCCTTTGCAATCAAACAAGCTAAAAAACCTCCATAAGAACAATGTTCTCTAATTAAAATTGTACAATTGTTTTTGTCTCGGGGATTCTAAGTAATACTTGATTTTCATCAGGCAACTTAAAGTCAGAAGACAACACAAGACATTCAGTGTCTGTGAAGAGAACCTTGTTCTTCTTGTTACACATCTGTGACACAGAAAAGAGATTGAAATGTTGTAGTTCTTTCACAAAGCACACATCCTCAAAATCTAACTTTCCTGTTTTTATTTTACCTTTACTAGTTATGTAACCTTTACTACCTCTAAAAGCAACAGGGCCACCATTATAGTCTTGATATTCAGCAAGGTTGGCTTTGTTCCCATTCATGTGCCTGGAACATCCACTATTAACAATCCTTTTGTTTTTTAAAGTTTTATGTGGATTATCCTGCACATCAAATAAGAGAAATTAGTTTCTCTTAGGGACCCAAGTCATTGCTGACTTGGGTCTGCCTAGTGGATCTTTAAATTAACATTTTTACTAAAGCTTGATCCACTATGGTATTTGGAGAATTTATTCTAATAATGTCTTTTGGATCTCTAATTACAACCTGCTGAGGGCTTAACAGCAGTTTCCCTTATGCCCCCAACAGCAATAACTGCTTTGTCCCCAGCAGTATTAACCTTTTGATTTGAAAATTTTGTTCTTGGTGTTGTTGTTCTATTAAATGATCTTCTGATAGGTGGTTGTTTTATTAAATGGCCTTCTAATAGGTGAATGAGACTTATAAAAACTATTTCTTGGTCTTATTTCATTCACAATGGGTCTGGCAGTATTAACTTTCCTAGCAGTACTAGTTGTTGTTGCTTGACTATAGAGATTTTGTCTAGCAGTATTAACTAGAAATATGCCAGTTTTAGTTAGTACTAGTTTTGGAACAAACTTGTTTTGGAGATTCAATCTTTGCACATTGTTCCACATTGGTCTGTTCTCCCCTTGACCAGTACCCTTACCCTTATTTTTGTTCAATTCAACCTGTTTAGCCATTCTTTTCTCATGAAAATCACAATCTCTAATAAGATGACTAAAACTGCCACATACAAAACATGCCTTTTTAGTAAACCCATATCCCAAACCCAACCTTTTGGACATTAAACCATTCCAGTCTCTCTTGTCAGCTTTAGGACTTGGACTATATGTGTTTTGTTCTTTAACAGTTTCCCTAGGAGTTTTTACATGCTTAACAGTATTAACAAAAGCAAAACTAGGTTTTTCCTGTTCTTTTGAAGGTTGAATCACATATTCATCATCACTGTCTGACTCATACTCCTCAATGATAGGAGCATCAGACCAAACTTTAGGTTGACTAACAACTTTAGGTTCAACTACAACTGGTTCAGGCACAAATTCAAGTGTTTCTACACTAGAATTGGACTCACAAGAGTCAAAATTACTGGTTTGAGTATCAGATTCACTAGTTTTAGACTGTTTTTGACCATATGTGAACATAGAATCATTTACTTCTCTATCAGGTCCTAAAGGCAAGTAATTTCCTGTCATTAGAGGGGGAACTGCATGCATGCCTTCAACATTTACAAATCTATCATGCACAGGACTATCTTCTACATCACTTAACCTACTGTCAAATACACTTTGAAAAACTTCATTTTCATTATTTAAGACACCATTATGTACTTGATCTCTATACCCAAGCCTAGATTTGTTCCTAGTACTCATCTGACTATTTAGCAGTTTACTAAGGCCTTTAGAAGAACTTTGAAAATTCTCAAGTTTCGTTTTTAATTCTTCTTTTTCTTTTACAGCTTTTGCTAATAGTTTCTTATGATATGTAAGCACATCAGTTTTATCATCTAAATCAATTTTCATAAATCTAATCTTTTCCTCATACCAAAGTTGATTTTTCTGATGAGCAACTAATTGAGCCTCTACCTTTTTAAGGCTTGAGTATAGGCTTGAATTTCAATACTAGCATCACCAAGTTGTTCCCTTTGTTCATCATATAATTTTTTAAGTTTAGCATATGATTCCACACATTCTTTTGAACAAGATTTTACCTCAGTGTCTGAGCCTGAATTGCTGTAAGCCATCAAAGCAAAGTTCTCTTGTTCATCCTCTGCATGACCAGTCCAATCAACACCTTCTCCATAAAGAGTTACCAAAGCTTTAGGTTACTCCTATTTTCCAAGTCTCATCCCATTGTCTTTTGCTTTATATCTAGTGTTCCCTGCATCTCTTCTTTTGCTTTCTTGATTTCCTTTTGATCTGCACTCTCTAGCAAAGTGCCATGTGTTATGGCAATTGAAGCACTTAGCCTTGGTTTTGTCAAAGCCAACTGGTTCCTTGGCATCAAACTGTAGCCTTCTACCTGTCTTCTTGTAAAACTTCTTCAATCTCATTGAAATCATGGCTACTTGCCATTTCAAGTCCATCTCTTCTAAATCAAACTCATCAAGCTGCTCCAGATCCTCATGATCCAAATGTGGACCACTGGATTGATTAGCAAAGAATGAGTACATGAGTTCATCAGTGTATGATGAAGAGTTTTCCCTTTGTGAGTTGTAGCCAGAAGAAGTAGAAACACCATAAGCAGTACTAACATCATTAGTACTGCTAGTGCTTTCAGAAGAAACAAAGGCGACATTCTGTGCACTAGAAGATGATCCAGTAGAGCCTTTAACATCAGACTCAAAGACTCTAAGATTGTTATAGAGATCATCAAAACTAAGACTGTCCACTCCTGGTTTGGTCCTCATGACTAAGGATACTTGGGACCAGGAAGAAGGTAGAGACCTAAGGAACTTCTGATTGGCATCTTCAGTAGAGACACATGCACCATGAATCTCAAGTTGACTCAAAAGACTCTAAAACCTGTCACAACCTTTTTGCAGTCCTTCTGAGTTGGATACAGAAAAGCCTCCAAACTGTTGCTTTAAAATGTATTTTTGCATCTTCTTTGATTCATCATTGCCACCAAATTTAGATTTGATAGCATCCCACATCTCTTTAGCATCAGTCATCTTGTGAAATTTTGCTAAATGGTCTTCTGGTAAAGCCATAAGCAAGGTGGTCCTTGCTTTTCTTTCTCTTTCTCTGGCTAAAATTTCTTCAGCAGTTTTAGGAGGCAGAACCTTTATTACTCCATTTGTATCTGTTGAGACACTTACAGGACCATTTCCTTTTTGTATGACTTCCCATATAGGATAGTCTGTATGGCTCAAGTAATGTTCCATTTTCATGGCCCAAATGTCATACTCACCTTTCTTCAGAATAGGGAGTTTGATGGTTGACACAGTGTGAGGGGCTTGTTGTGTTGGTGTTTGTGGTGGTGGTGGTGGTGGTGGATTTTCATCATCTGATCCTGCCATTGAATAGATCTAAAAGGTAAAGGTTTATGGAATTGATGTGTTTTGGTTCTTCTTACTCAGAGTTTCTCGTTTCTCTACAAGCTCTAATACGACTTGTAGATCCCAATTGAATATAGATCTTTCTAGCATGTTAAGGGTTGTAGCCACTATGGATAGTTCCACACAAACTACAGGAGAAACAATAACTATGACTATGAACACTTTAAGTTATGCGGAAACTAACTTATAATGCTAAGAAGAACAATTAATAACTAAACTTTTGTATTGATCTGCTAAAATGATTATAGATTACTAACTATGAGATTGCTTTTTGATGAGAGATACATCTTCTCTAATGTTGTAGGGTTCCTTTTATTCACCAAGGATAAACCCTAACAGTCTTACAAAACGCGTAAAAGATAATGCATATCTTTTCCTATAATATCTCATGCATATCTCTTAAACGTACAACTATTTGTACTGACGGTACAAACTAATACAAACTAATACTAACGTTACAAACTATAACAGTCGGTACTTTCTATTACAACTAGCGGTACTAAGTCAGAAAAGCATAATTCCCAACACTGTATATCTACATACTACTATTTCATCAAATTTCTATAGCAAAAACTCATAGTTGACTTCTGTTGACTTCTATTTTGCTAAACAATTACGGTTTAACTGACTGTTGAATATCAATTTTCTAATAATAATGAATCACTTTGATTCAAATTTCTATTTTCTAAATGACTATGATCACATTTAATCACTTACTGGAAATCTTCCTGCGGGCAGCAAAAAACGTCACACAACGCGTACCGACACGACAATAAGTAAATTTATGTCTAAAAAAAAGTCCTTATCAATCTAAAAAATTATTTATTAAGTTTATTCTTATTTCCGTCCTGTAAATGTAGTTTTTATTTCCACTTTTAATCAAAGAATAAGGAAGCTCCAATACATACAGATTGAATCTAGTAGGCATGGTTTAATAAAAACAACATTCAAGGGTTGTGTTATTCAAGCTTAAATCCTCTCTTAGAAAACCCTCATTTGTAAGGTCCCAACATTCTAAAATTCTTCTATTTTTATGCTTATAAGCCTTGCTAACACACTAGTTGAACAATACGAGTCTAAAAATCTATAATATAAAAAGTTTACAAAGTAACAAAAAAAGGGTGCGTTTGGTTTAGAAATTTAGACAAAGAAAAACAAGAAAAGTATCCTCGTGTCGTGGTGCTCATTTTGGTATATTAGAAATAAAGTTTGAGTATGGTTTTGCTTATTTTTGGACATTCGGCATATTTAATAAGCCCTCAAAAGCTTATTTGGGCTTATCTTGGTTTCGGCCCAAAAAGGAAACAAAAAGGAAATGTTATATTTTGGCTTATTTAAGTTTTGGCTTATTTCATAGCTTATACCTAGCCTATTTTCGTACTTATATGGACTTCGAGCTTATTTACTTGTTTCGGGCTTATGATAGCTTATTATTGGGCTTATAAGGCCACAACCCAATAAGGAAAATAAGTCACGGCTTATTTTGCCTTATTGGCCTTGGCTTATTATTTTGGTCTTATTATTTGGGTTATTGGTAGCTTATTTTGAAAACTAAAAGGGTTTCTAGCTTATTATATTATTTTCTAGCTTATCGTGGCTTATTGGGCTTATTTTGACTTTCGGCCCAACAAGGGAATAAGCCGTAGCTTATTTGGAGGCTTATTCGTCTCATCTTATTTTTCCTTATTTAATATCTAGCTTATTTTAGTTATAAAAAGCTTATTTGTTTATTAAGTGCTTATTGGGCTTGTTTCGTAAAAACTTTGAACTAAAAGTAAGTGTTGAAATACTATTTTATATATTTTGGACCAAAAGGCCCATTAAGGGTCCAATGGTTTCAGCTTATAGCTTAATAATCCAAACGGATTATTTCGCTTATCCCCTAGTTTAAATCGAACGACTTATTTCATTTTGATATTTTGCGGAAATGACGATATATAATCACTATGAATTATTTGTTTGTCTCCGTTTTAGAAGTATTAATAGAGACTAAAATTATATTTGAGTTTTCAACAAATTTTTTCGCTTATTGCATAGTATGGTGGGATACTTAACTAGTTTGAAAATAAACATGATTACTTTGATAAATATCGACTAAAAAACGTGAAACATTAAAGGCCAAAGGCCCAACTCTATCGAACCATATACTAAAGACTTTAGATTATTTCGTATATCCATCATAACAACTTATCGTCACATGAAAATTACTAGACTAAAGTATTACGCCTTATTTAAGCATCATGGACCTTGATGTTCATAAATGGGTTGACTAGTGGGCTTGAATTTGGGTTAAGAGTTAACTAGTAATTACGGACTAACATTGGTCTTTTGGGTCCAATAAGTGAAATTAATCTACCAAAACAAATTATTGAATCGACCTTAATGAAAAAATTTGGTTTATTAATAGGTCCAGGATTGTCGTCAAGATAGACATTTGAAATAATGGTTCTAAAAAACGTGGCGAGAATATGTTGGTAATTAGGAAGTGTTAGTCAGTAAATTGTATTAATTTAGGGAAAAATGTTGGAAATCAGGTAAAAACCTTGGAAACATTATAAACAAAACGGGTCAAATCCGAAATTTTTATAAATACAATATACTTAGAAAAATGTTGTGAAAAACTTACTTTACTTACAATTCGGCGAAAAGGAAGAAATTACTATTTTATCAAACATTAATTCATAATTAATAAACGCTTATACTTGAGCTCAATAAATGAACTGAAATTCATACTTATAATTATGACACGTGCTAGTTTCTAAAAACTTAAAAAAAGACAAAATAATAATATATTATTTTTTTGATATCCGACTAAAAGATGAAAATATGGCTTTTATGAAAAGCTCCTAATATTTACCATGTGTATCTAAACCGTTGTTAACACTTATATCGTGGATGTCGCATCTAATTAACTTGGGATATTAGGGTAAATTGCCGAAGCATGTCTAAATTCTTAATTCTTTAATTTTTATTTATTTAATTCTCATTTCTTAAATTCTAATTTACTTAACTCTTATTTCTTTAATTCTTAATTATCTAAATTCATATTTCCTTAATCCTCAGTTACATAACTCTCATTTCGTATATGTCTCCTTATCTAATAAAAATCTCACATCTTTAATGTCATTACTTAAATTCATGATCATTTTTCATCGAAGTTATTTCTAATTTTTTGACATTTTATCCAGTCTTGAAATTCTAATTCTCTTCTTAAATAATACGTATTAGTATCGCACTTTGACCTAAGTGCATCGAGTCAAACTGCTCAACCAATACACATCAATACGACACATTGGTATCATGTTAAATACAAACACTTTTACAAACCTCTATTACAGATAATATTATGGTGTGGGTCGTGTGGCTTGTACATTAAGGTCATTTTCATATAACATTTATCACTAATGTAAAACTTATTAACTAGATTCGTTGTCAGCACCGTTTGTGCGTTAGTTTATTGTGATTATCTATTTTCAGTTTCTACTGTCATCTTATTTAAGGTAATTCATGTAGCCCCACTTTTTAAACTATTTTCGTTGGGGAAAATGATACTCAAATCTATTTCAAACTGCTTTTACTTCTGTGCAAATCAAATCCTGTGCTTTTGGACAATGCTATGTGCCTATGATTGTGTATGTGAATGCCATGAGATCTATTTATGCAAAGTTCTATTTGGACTTCTACACAATACTACTTATCGACTGTGTAGCTTTAGCTGGTAGGCGATAGGTTTGGAAATCTATAAGTGTGTGGAACGCACTAATTTATTTATTGATTGGGTTTTGGGACTGCTATGGATGATGTGTATGTTAAGTTGAAAACAATTACTACTGCTTTAATTCTGCTTTGCATATGCACTATTGTCTAACTATGAAAATTCTAGCACAGCAACTGAGTTTACCTCTAAACCTATGAGCTCACCAACTTTATGTTGACCTTTCGAGTATCATTTTCAGGTGTGATCAACATTTATTATTTGAAGGTATTGAAAATCAAAGATCTCCACTACCAGTATGTTCTCTAAAGACAAAGTTCCACTATATGAAGATTTGATTTTATGAACATTGTAAACCAAAATTTCTTGAAATTGGAGTACGGTATAATCTTGTATCTTTTTTTTAAAAAAAAAATATGCGATGTCTCTGAAACATCGCACCTCGTGTTTATCGCCCTCCTCAGTGGGGTAAGACAATTGGTAACAAAGCCTAAGGTTATAGAGAATACCCATTTTAAAAAAATAAAAATGCAACTATAACCAAACATAAGTTTTCATAAAACCTTGAACATGATAAAAGTTGACTAGCCCGAGCATTTCATCGTTTTTCCTAAATTATGCACAACTTGATCAAATATGCCTAATTCACAAATGACCATGGAATTATGGTGGTAGTTTCCTTGAGTTATGTTAGGGAGAGCACAAAATCCTAAGATCACCTAAAAATGCCTTAACCATGAACGTACAAGTTGCATACATGTACTTTCACATTATACTCTTGCAACGAAAATTTATTAATACCCCCTATGCTTGCCTATTAGTCTTAATCATCATTGCTTGCTTTTACATGTTGCCTTGTTTGCATTACATGTCGCCTTAAATGCTTGTTCTATTCCTATTATCTGACCACTATTGCCCATGCTTGCCTTTCATGCTTGCTTGGCATGCCTAATATATTGCTACAAGTACTTATGTTCTAATTTTCTATCGATTACTATATGTAAGAAGATCTATGCTATTAATTTCGAGTATATTATTTTATAAATTACTTTATACAAAACCCAGACCGTATAATACAGGTCGATTCTTCCCCAACGGTCCCCTTCTAACCCAAAGACTAATTTGCATCCGCTGGAGAGCCCGCTGCGAAGCCCTGAGGCCTCCAGTAACCCACTTTCCATTTCCCTAATGGACCTGTAGATGTATATGAGATCACGGCTTAACCACCCTCTACTGCTAATGGACACAGATTCGAGCAACTCAAGGACCCCCCGGAAGTCCTTAGGACCCCACCACTGATCCCTTACAACTAGTTAAGGGTTGAGAATGGGGGGGGGGGGGGGGGGGGGGGGGGGGGGGGGGGTGGTGGGGCGCGTGGGTTTCCATCTTGCCCTTGCACAGTCGTTCAAGACTAGGGGAGGCACTCACAGCGTCCTGGGGTATCGAGTACTCAGTGGATCGCGTTGGTGGCGCGGCGGCAGGACTCTACAGGAGTGGCGGATGTCTGATGCCTTTGTTGCTTGTTGGTATGGAAGTCTCTTGGTATAAGACCATCTGAAGATAAAGGTTGAGTTCACCTCTTCACCTTCCACTACATCACAAGCAAACCTTACTACACTACCATCTTCTCAGCAACCACCACTTACCTTGACATCAGCTACCCTTACACCTCCATGATCATTCTTCTACCGTAGTAATGCACGGATGGCCGGGCGTACGCAGCCCACACTGTCTCCTGGTCTCTCAGACCGACTGACTGAGGCGATGGCGCTATCACCATGTGGAAAACTAGAAGGGGGGTTGAATAGTTTTACCGACCCCCCCCCCCCCCCCCCCCCCCCCCCCCCCCCCCCCCCGCCCCCCCCTTTTTTTAATTTAATGTATAGTTTATTTATTAAAACTTAGATTCGACATATTGTGAATTCAATATATGAACAATATAACTAAATAAACAAGATATGAAATAAATATGCAAGATAAGAGATAAGAGTTAGAAAGATCAAACCACAACACAAGGATTTATAGTGGTTCGGTAACGAAACACCTCTTCGCCCTACTCCACTCCCCGAGCACCAAACTTGAGAGTTTTCTTCACTATGTCAACAAGCTCCCTTTAGGCGGAGAAAACCGTACATAACTAAGCTTACACCAATTTCCGACACTAAGCCAAATGTCGAGTTCTAATCCTAGCTAGAACCAATCTATCACAACTTTTGTATTTTGAGGACTAAAATACTAACCGCACTACTTCACAAAAATTCACAACTTTACTTCCCTTCACAACTTCTCTTCACTTCACTACTTTACTTCAATTCACAAATTCTTTTCACTTCACTACTTTACTTAACTTCACAACTTCACTACGCTTTACAACTTCACTACACTTCACCTAGACACTAACAAGATCACCCTGATCTATCTAAACTCTTGACGATCACCACGATCTAACTTACCTTCCTATGATCACAACAATCTAACTACTATACACACCTTTCACAATATACACAAATAATTTACAAGATATGATACAATTGTAACTATGTTACAAGAACACACTAAACTATAATACTTCTTCACTTGATGGTAGGAAGTATTCTTCTCTTGCACTTGGGGATCTAAGCTTGGATCACTTGGAAAAAATCTTATGATTTAATGACAAAAGGAATGAAAGAAAATCTAAACTGATTTAGAACAGAAAGAATGTGTGTGTAAAAGGTGAGAAAATTAATGGGGAACAGTCCAGTATTTATAGGTCAAAAGCAGGAGAGCTTTTTGTCCTGTCGACCCCCCTTAATCACTAAGGGGCCGCCCTAATAGATTTTACAGGGGGCAGTCCAGCTCAACACTCCCTTTTTTTTGTTTTTCTAGGGGAGGTATTTCTTTGGAACATTTTTTGGCCGTTTTAAGGTAGAAAAATTGAATTCAAAATATTTATATTATTGTAAAATTATAAAAAGATGCAACAATTTATAAAAAAGTGAGCTTGAATAAAATTCATTTGATCATAAAATGCATTAAGCATTTATTTATTCATACATTTAAGTGATTAAATTTGCAAAATGAAAATTTACTACTAATTACTTATTTTATATTTAATTTTACATTGAACGTTTTTATATTTTGTGATTATCTAAACGTAGAGATACGAAAAGTATTAAATAAGTTTATATGGCATTAGTTTCTATCAACATCTCCCCTTTTTGATGATTACAAAATCTAAACTCATTAAATGAAAAATATTTTTTCAAACAAGTATTTAGTGAGTTTTATTTCTATTTCTCTTCCTTTTTTTAGAATCAAAAAGGCTTTGTCGATGAATATGCGTAAAGTCGACGGAATAAACGCTCCCCCTTGATGGGTACTCCCCCTCAATCGAGGGCACCAGGGAATCAAGCTGTGGTGACTTTGCTACAAAAACAAGTTAGAAGAACAACACCAATGTTTCTAACATAGAGCAAAGAACAAAAAAAAAATACTAGAACATGTTGATAATGATTGACAAGTGTCAAGTAATTTGTGTAAATTAACAATCACAAATATATATATATCAACTAGACTCAACTATATAACTAGGAGTCATTCAACCAATATGAGAAAAAATATAAAGACAATCAAGTGCATACTTAAAAGCATAAGACTAAAGACCATTCATTAAACATATAAATTGTGTGTAAAACACAATCATGCATACATCATATTGAAATATTATGCTTGAAGCATAATAATACATTCTACATAAATAGAAACTACAAATGTCCTAATTTGCCATAGGAAACCATCAGACTTGCTTGCAAAAGGAGTGGGTTGGACATTTATTTGAAAGCAAGAAAAGGTAAGCATATAACATGCTTAGTTGGTTGTTGGAGGAGAGTTTGGAGCGGAGGTGGTTGTTAAAGGGTAGTCTCGTTGGACTTGAAGTGGTGGTTGTGGACGAGTATAAAGAAATTCAATCCAATTGAGATCTTCACTCAAGGATGAGAATTGTTTTTGGTTTAAGATGCAACAAGGATAATAGCCAACATGTTGTTCAACTTGGTTTAAGTTGAGGGTGTGAGGGAAGTTTAGAGAATAGGATGATGAGGGAGTGTTGCGTTAGGAAATTTGCATAGATAGAAGGCTTGATAAATCTTATATTTGATTAATGTCATCAATGAGCATTTCTCTACTTGGAGATGGAGGTAGTGGAGGTTGAATTTGGTTGTCACCTTGAGGTGAGGGTGGAGTTTAAGCATGAAGCACACTAGCCATATGTTGATTGATGAGTAAGTGAGGAAATGAGGGTTGTGTGAGTTGAGTTTGATTGGCACTTTGTGGTGAAATGAGAGCTTGTCCAACATTAGTGTCACAAGAATCACCAAGTGGAAGTGAGTGAGATTTTAGTGAATCATGGTTTGAGTGAGTAGTAGGAGGGTTTTCTTATGATGGTTTGGGCATTGGTGTAGGTAAGTTAACATCAACCTCATTAATGTGTTACAATAGTTCAACTCTTTTCTCCATACGGTCTACGGATTTTGTGCCACATTTAGAAGTGATTGGACATGGGTTTGTGAGGAGATGTCATTGGAGAAGACAAGTTGAATGTGGTGATTATGGTGAGGATGAGGGTGGATTTATATTCGGAAGATGATGTTGTTAAGGATAGATGGACATTGTTAGAAAAAAATCCAAGAAATGTTGGTGAGTTTTGGGAAATAATAGCTGGGTCTAGGTGAAAGAGGGTCAAAAAGCAGAAAGAAACAGTAAAAAACGTGCATCAGATGGTCAGCCCCTTTATCTTTATGGCCATGTTGTTCAGGATTTTGTTTTCTTGTAGGAAATGATAAAAAGTAGACTGTTTTGTGGTTATTTTACAGCAAGTCCTAATTTTTATAGCAATCAAAACTATAACATTTAGCAAGCAAGAATATATGAATAAACATGCAAAGTCCTAATAACAAATCAATAGAAGTTGTCGTTGTTGGTATGTAAGAATATAGATATAAGTAATTAAAATTTTATATTTCCGAATAAGACCATAAACAACACTTTAACGGGCAGTGTACCCGATCGTTAGTATTTCATGGTAAGTAAGTTCCGATAACTTGAAGCGAGATTAAATCTATCACTTTAATTAATATCTTGGTTTAACTAACCTATGATAATCTAGTTATATTTAAACATGTTAGTTCCTAAATCCTAATTCTAACGGGAAAATGGGTTTCAACCTGAAGACTAGCACGGTTTTTGTGTTTGGAACTACAATCAATTCGAAGGCACTTTAATCCACGCAAGCAAATAAAACAAAAGATAAAAGAGCGGGTATAGCCCACATAATAAGAAAACAGTACTTAACCAAACATAAACAGATAATAAAGTTTGTTAGTTAATTATAAGTATCAATTATATTACTTCATATTCTCGAGATTGCATAACAATCTACGATTTAGACGTTACATCAACCTAAGACTTATACACATTAAATATGTCCACACTGATGAAGCATCCGCATAAAAGCAACCTAATTATGCTGATAACAATCATACATAAGGATTAAAAGCAAATGTAGATCTTGTTAAAACCTAGCTCATAGAGACATTTACCCACTAACCGCTTAATGGCAATTTTAAACACTAGCAGTCACTTTGCCGAAACAACTATCCAATGGAATTAGAACGTTATTTGTTGAATTATCTAGGTTTACCTTCTAGTCAACACGATCAATAAACCATTGGCAATATCCAATTAACTAGTTAAGCCTGAAGCGTATCCTAGACATAGATTTTTAGAAGGACAATAATTAGTTATCCTATGATACTAGAAGTTAAATAACTAATATGGATAGCTAATCCTGTTTTTGGTTCTTTATATATATATAACTCTACTAGGTGAATGATTCTTAAAAATCATACATATACATATATATAGTAATAATTGCTTAATACATATATATAATATATAACCAAAATATATATTAAGAAGAGAGAGAGAGTATTTCGTAAGGTTTTTAAGAAGGAAAATTGCTTTTAACCAAAGCAAAATCCAAAACCTTCCCGGGTCGTTTCCCGACGAGGCGTGAATTGAGAATCGAGTTTAAGTTCGTGATCGCGTGTTTGAATGATTCAATGATTTTTTGATTAGGATTCTATTTCAGTAATTAAAATAAAACAAACAAGTAAAAGCATGCTAAAAACGAAAGCAATTAAAGTTAAACACGAAAAACAATAACGGGATCCTAAACCCGTTCTTTATAAACCTAAACTCTACAAATTTAACCCTAAAAATGCAAATTTAATTTTTAACAGTCCTAAATGATTAATAAAAATTTTAGAAAAAATAATTGTATTTTTTTTATTTTGATTTTATTTATTATGATTTAAAAGCTGATTTAATCTAAAAAATGCATAAAAATAGTAAACAAACTTTATAAATTATGAAAAAAATTATGGAAAGTACTTTTAACAATGCTTAATCTAGGAAAAATAAAATGGTGAAAACAGCTTAATGAAATAAGCAGGAAATAAGCTATTATAAGCTGCTAAGCTAAACTGGCTAAATGACTTTATATATTTAATAAGACAAATAATAAACAGAAAAGACATAAGGGCAGTTGGTGAGTGTGTGGTGTGTTAAATGCTATGAAAAGGGGAGGTCACAGGTTCAACTCATATGACCTCTCTTTTTAACAAAACATTTTTTTGGAAAACTTTTTTGAAAATCTTAAAAACCAACTGAAAATAAGCACTTTTTTAAAACTACAACTTTTTATGAAAACTGAAAATAAGCTAGTAATAAGCTAAAAGAAAAGTGACAGGTTGCTTTTTTAGACTAAGTGATATAAGGGCTAACTGTTTGACACATTTGAAACTGAATAAGTAACCTAAAGACCTAATAAGCTAAACAGATACCTAGCTAAACTTATTAAGCTACTAAGAACAGGAATAAGCTAACTCTAAAAAAACTAAAGGCAAGAAAAATCAAATAAGCAGATTCACTAAAAAAACTTAACACTTGAACTTTAAAACTTGAGACTTAGCAAATAAGCTCAAAATAAGCTACAACTCAACTAACAAGCTTCTAACATGCTTAAACATACTTAATAAGCAAATGCAGACCAAAATAAGCATAAATGCATAAGCAATACACTAAGAACTAGAAAAACAAGCAAATCAATGGCAATTCTGTAAATAAAGACATATTAAGAAGCTACTTTCTAAGCTAAATTTAAGGGTCTTAATGCACAAGCTAAAGGCTAAAAAGTAAAAAGCTAATAAGCTAGTACCAGTGAGCATGCAAATAAGTAAAATTCAGGCAACATGAACAACTAAATAAGCTGGAATAAGCTCATGAAAAGTGCAGTTTAGACTGAAAAGCAAGAGTTTTGGTTTTAAGTTTAAGACAAAATTTAACAATTGCATGCCTAATTTTAAGCAAGCAAATAAGCTGAAAAACATTTAAAAAGCTAAACAAGATACCTTTAAACTATAAACAATCTATGATATCAATTTGGAGGCTTAAATCTAACTAGAACTAACTTAAATTTGGCTGTGAAAAACTGAATTGGTAGCATTTTAAAACTGAAACTAAAAGACTTATGGCAGATTTAACCAAGACTTAACATGACCAACACATGACAATATCTACATTCTACTGCATCTAGGATCCTTAAACAAGCTTGAAAACATCTTTTAAAAGTAGTAAACCAAGATCTATTCATAAAGCATAGTAAGACATCACAGATTGAAAACACAACTAGCTAAAACCTAAAAACTGACTTTGAAACTTTAAAACTTTTATAAAACAGATTAATTAACCACTAATAAACCTATCTCAGTTGGATTTATAAATCAAGAGTGGTCAAGACAGCACTAACTCATGTTAGTGCTGTTATGCCAAACACTCCTTTAAATTTTTTAAACTCATTTTAGCTTAAAACAGATTATGAAATCTTATAGAAAGTAAAAACAGATTAAACATAAACAATGTAAAGAACATTTAAGCAGTTAACTCAAGTAAATAAGCACAAGACAATAAGTAAACATAATAAGCTGTTAAAGGCAATTTCAAACAGTTTATATAAAAAAAATTCAAACAAAGGACTTTTAAGCTATAACATAAACAAGAAAAGCATTTATAAAGACAAATTAAGCTAGAATAAGTAATAATAAGACTAAAATAAGCAGGCATAAGCAGTAATAAGCAAATGACATAAAAATAATCAAAAATGGAAAATGAAGCTAACCTTTTCCCTTTGCTAAAACAAGGACTTAAAAGAAATTCCTAAAAGCTCTAGGGACTCAGCTTATTGTCAATAAGCTGAATCCAAACCCATAAGCTCATCCATGGCTAGCTTGTCATCGCTAAAAATCCAAATTTTGATTCCAATGACACATAAAACTCACAAAAGCTATTGTATGAGCTTATATGAGTATAACTGGTTCTATAAGCTTATAAGAGCTTATAGAAAGGACTTTTGAACAAAAATAGCTTAAAGGCATAGAGATTAAAAAAGGACAGATTTGCATAAACATAAGAACTTAACTTTCCATTAAATCATTAAAAGGTTACAAGGCTTTGAATTTCAAAAGACAGTAAGAAAATACAAGTAAGCTGAAAAATAAGCTGGAAATAAAGTAAAAATAAATTTTACACTACTCCTAAATTACATTACACTAGATACCCTACTGTGTGAAAACACACACACTTATATAGCCGTTTGAGTCCTTGTAGGTGTGTTTCTTGTGTGAGTGGTATGCGTTTAATTACGCATACCTTTGACCATTAAAAACAAGTTAAAACGACCAAAAAGGTACAAAAAATACATTGTATTTGTATGTTTTGCATTTGTATTGTGCAGGAAATGGGTATCCAAGAAAAAGACAAAAATCAAAGCCAAAACGACAAAACCAAGCACGAGAATGGAAAAAGAAAAGTCAAGTCAAAACCAAAAGTCAAAAAAAAGTCAAAGTCAAATCAAGTCAAAGTCAACCCCGGGAAGTGGATTTGGTAAGAGCATAAAAAACCGAACCCGAAAACCTAAACTGCCAAAAGTGGACCCACCCGTACCCACCTAGTGGGCCCGGTACATCCCACTTATATCTTATAACCCTTAAACCTTAATAAAAAGCCCAAACCATTCCTTTTTATAACCGGCCCAAACACCAAGCCCAACACCACACTCGTTACCCCTTATAACACCCCCGTTTTCCCCAACCCTTTTATCCCTTATACCGTTAGTCCTTTAAGGACTAACGGTGCAAACATTTATAAACTCCAAGGACCAAAGTTGTATCACCACAAGGACTATGAATGCCATACAGCTATATACTTTTAGGGGCCTTTCTTTCCATTTCCCAAACTTCAAATTAGACCCGGGAACACTGTACATCTTCTTTAGTACCCTGTCTCCACTACCCGCCAAATTCACCCCCAACATTATTCCC
>BQNB010042756.1:0-16926 GCA_026074375.1 Tanacetum coccineum | reverse complement strand
TTTGGCATTTTAAGTCCGTTTTTGGTTGTTTTAGCTCGTTTTTAAAGGTAAAAGGTATGTGTAATTAAGCACATACCAAAGAGCTGATGGAAAGTCACAGATGTACAGAGTCTTTTGTCAAATGCTTAGAAGTTTTACCAGAGAAGACTTAGAAGACTTGTACAAATTGGTAAAAGCTAGATATGGATCATCAAGACCAGTGGAAGACTTAGATTTGGTGTTGTGGAATGATTTGAAGACTATGTTTGAACCACGTGTAGAAGATAAAGTTTGGAAATTGCAACAAAGATACAAAGTCTTAAGCTGGAAGCTATTTGACTCATGTGGAGTACATTGCTTGACTTTGTAATCAGGAATGATTTACATGCTGGTAGAAAAGAGATATCCCCTAACACCTGCTACAATTACAAATATGCTAAACAAGAAGCTTCAAGTTGATTATTTCAGTGAAATGGCATATCAGCTTCTTAAACTACTCACAAAATAGCTCAAGAATCAATGAAGTGTTTGGAAGCATCCTCTTGGTGATTAATGAAGCTTTCAATGAAGAAACTTGAGATTTTGAAGGAGAATATCAAGTTTAGGGGAGGATTGTTGGGATTAAAAGACTTCATGATGATCTTAGAGTTACTGCTGCTAAGTTAACGTTGTTGGTGTATAAGTTACTACTGCTGATGCTAAGTTAATGCTGCTAGTACAAAAGTTACAACTGCTTAAAGATTAAGACTGCTGAAAGAGTTTCTACTGTCAAAAGAGAATAGATAAAGACATAAGAAAGGATAAAGATTGATTGGAGATCAAGATTACTTATGTGATAAGTATTAGTTACTTATAGAATAGATCATAGTGAATATTCTAAGTTTTAAGAATATTTTGTAAATCGACTAGGACTTCTTGGTGTATAAAAGGAGGTTCTAGGGCATAGAGTTTATTATTACAATCAAGAAATCTTTTGTTTTGATATCGTTATAGCTTCAAGGTTTTGTAACCCTAATACTAGTTAGAGTATTCGTATTAATATATTAAAGCTTTGTTTGTTAATATGTGTGTTCATTAGAATTACTGTTCTATTGCATATTCTTCTTATTGATCAAATATTAGATTCCGCATAGTCTTTGATATATTTTATAAATTTTCTATCATAGTTGTGTAGGATTTATCTTACATAACTAAACCTTACACAAGCTAAGGAATTCAAGATCTATTTAAGTGGGATCAACAATATCAAAACACATTTTTAATTAATGAAATTGCTACTGTAGCAAGTTCATGATGTATAAGATTTTCTAAAATTTTTCTAGATTTTATTGAAAGGTCTAAATAGGTCTAATCAAGTAAAACTTTTAGGTGGTTGCAGCAGGTCATTTTCCGGACTCTTCGAGTCGTCGAATTTTTAAAAAATAGTTAGCCTTGTCAAACATTTTTGGGAAAAATACAGTAGGTTATTAACACATTGAGGTTGTTAGAAATGGAGTATGGAAGGTGTTTGAGGTCGCTTGGTATTTCTTCGAAGGTTGTCAAGTGACTAGGAAGATCGGTCAAAATCAGAAAAACTTAGAATGTATTACTAAGAAGTTGAGGCGCGCACATGGATTGTATGGTATAATGTTATACATATGTAGAATATACATATTTAATTTTATGTGCAATTGATGCATTTTTCTTATAAGTTATATTCTTCTAATACGCACACCAGTATTATAGGTCGCAGGTAAGACGTTGTCGCCGTTCTTTCTATGTTGAATTTCTCATTCGATACTTCTTCTTACAGTGAGTTCCTAGCCCCACCTTTTCTCTTTTAATGATTTTTAATAAACTATTTTTGGGGTGAGAATACATGCTCGTTTTACTAAGTAAACTTATTGATTTCTACAACTTATGCGTTACGTGATTATCTTTACTAAAGCTTTTATTTGCTTACTACATGACTTCTAAAACATGTGTAATACATGGCTGTTTTCTTATGAACTGATTTAAAGCTTGATTTGTTTACCACATGATTTGAGATCATTAAATTCCTATATATAAAAATTATGAGTTTTGAACACATTATTTGTTTTACTATTGGACATAAGTGTTTTAAATTATATGCTATCCAGATTATTGCCTGAATATTATTGTCTAAGTTACCGCATTGCCATTTAAGTCCTACCAATCATGACCGTTAATTGCTATGTAGCAAGCGTGAGTGTTATGGATAGATCTATTGGGACCGATAATCCTCGCCTTGAAATTCTGGTCACAAGTTGACCATGGTGCATTTAACATTGTGAGGACAGTTAGGTTGTTGGCAAGCATCCTATATTTTCTCAGGGGTACAAAACTAGTTAAGGTTTCGGGGTCATGAGCTTAGTGCAATAATACATGTTTTGGACTACTGAATTCGTTTCGTAGTCTACTATTACTTAAATCTTATGGTCCAATACAAAACTTTACTTGATTTATTGAATTACTACTTGGATTTCGAAAATAATATTTAGAAATGTTGTAACGCTACTTTTCTTACTGAAATATTACTTGAATTATTTCAGTACCGCTTTTACTTAAACCTATGAATTCATCAACATTATTGTTGACGGTTTGCATGTATTTTCTCAGGTTAGTATTTTGTTAGCTGAGCATTGGGAGCATTTGAGCCGCGTGAATATATTTTTGAAGGACTTATAATTTGAGTACCATTCGACAAACGTTTTAAAAATGTTTTCTATTGCATTGCAAATAGGACCTGTTGTAGCTCTGATATTTTATAAAAATTATCAAATGGTTAACTTTTCAAAACGTCTCACTTAGAGTCGTTTTCTGTAGCTAGTACTTTATGCTATGAAGTAGCACCCCAAGTGGTATTCCACTGCATTGTGATTTTAGGGGTGTTACGGATTGGTATCAGAGCACTGCTTATAGAGAACTAGGCCGTTTTCAAAACCTGGACTATAACCGTTTTTGAAAATTTTTAAGAGTTTCTTACTGTTTATCTGATATCCGTGCGCTCATGCCTCCTGAAAGCTTTTATTTATTTTGGAATTATTATGTTTATATAAAGGATTGATTATATAAATAGTGAACTCTTTCAAGATATTGCGGGTGAATCAATGGTCTTTGCAACGTCTTCATGACTTTTATGATACTATTTTACATAAAAATTTGAACTCATCGCCAAGTGTCGATTCCGCTGATTATTTTACCATTCGACTCTGAGTTTGAACATTCTTCTTATGCTTTTGAATCGCATATGTTGTTTTATAATCCTCGTTTTGAAGCCTTCCAGTTGATGTGAGTACGACTTTAACATGACACCTCAGATCGTGCCATCTTTTGGCACCTACCTTTGGAACGCGATTGACTAGTCTCATTATTCTTCTTGTTACTTCTTATGATTTTGAAGAATCATGCCGCCAAGGAGACTCTTTCTTCTCGACGTAACATTGTTTTGATCTCGTGTTTTGTTATGACAATGCTTAGGTAGGCTAATTATAATTATCTTATTGAAATGAATTGGGACGCCTCTTCATTTGAATAAAGAAATTATAAATCACCGGACCATAAATTTCTAAGTCTTATTTACATGGATTGGGACGCCTTTGGATGTAAATAACGATTTGTAAAAATGAGTGGGCTTGAGTATATGGCATTCGTACGAACAACTTTCTTTCGATTTGTAATCCGTTTGTACGAATAATTCTTTATCTATGTTCATCTATTCACTATCGTTATTACCTTCATACGAATGAGTCTTTAGTCTTCTTTCGGTTCGTAATTTGTTCATTTGATTATTTCTAAATGTGTATCCGGCATGGCGTACATCTCTTCTAACAAGTAATATATCCGTACGAATCATTCATTGCCTTTACTCTTCGAATCGCTATCATCATTGCTTGTACAAATGGCTATTTGAACTTCTTTCGACTCGTAATTTGTTATACGGATTTTTTCGAATGTGTATCGACCGTCGCAAACCAACGGCGTATAAGGCGAATTGAGCATCGGGACGGCGCAACCTTAAGGTAGGAAGACTGTAACATCTCGTATTTTCACGGTTGATATTAAATCTTGACTCCGTTCCTATTTCTACTTTTGAATAAAAAATTGTATTTTACTTTTAGCCATTTTGGTGAAATTTCTTGTTTTAGCTATTCACGAGCCGTGCTTAGGATTTTTATCCGTCTAATTGTTCTAAGAAATTAAAAATTCTATATTATGCCCTAAGAGGTCGATTATTTTATTTTTGCGCTTCCCGATAAATTCAGTATTTTGCTCCGGGAACCTAATTATTTTATTTTTAGTATTCCGTGATTTTTCCCGCGTTTTAGCCGAAGCCGTGTCAATATAGTACTTTAACACTTTTTAATATTTTAACTAAGGATTTTAAATCAAAATAATGTAGTATAAATGTTCATAAAAAAATAATATATATAAATAATTAAACCAAACACCTTTTATTCCTTTTGTGTGCTCCTACTAAATTAAAAACCAAACACCTTTTTGTTTTTCTTTTACTCCTACAAAACCAAAAACCAAACACCCCTTATTTAAATCCCACTCACAACTAATAATATATATGTACATATATATATATATATATATATATATTTACTATATTTATATAATATATAGAATAATATACATATATATATATATGTACTTTATATTATATAGTTGTAAATATATGTATTATTATATCATAGATATATATATATTTATATTTGCTCTATATATTTATTATATATATATATAACATATATATGGGGCTAACTATGACTGTATCAATATGATTTAGTGACTGGATGCCACCTCAACGATGACATGGACACTTCATAATTAAATTTTGAAGATATACTCCATTTGATACGTGACTTTTTATCAAGATTACCTCTAACTCAAAACCCTAAATCTAATACAATGTAGATATATGAGCAGCACCTTATATATTCTGATCTACACAAACGTACAGTGCAAACTATAGAAATCAAACATCTTATTAATAAATCTCCGAGAGACATTTTCCCCAAGTTACATGTAATTGGCGATTTTATTACTGTGGAAGGGGATGCTCTTAAAAAGTATGGTGATAATTACCAATGGTATGTTGTAATTTACTTTCTTTCGTTTATATGCATGCATGTAAGCTAATTTTTTTAATACTTCTGCATGATAGAGAAACTTATTTGCTGATTATTGTAGCCCTAATGTCGTGCGCATATGCAACAAATTAAGAGAGGAAAATCTATATCTTTTTTGGGAAAGAGGAACAAAAAAAATTATCGAGCTAAAGTATCATGTTAAATATACTGAAGTTCTTTTTCAATGAAATTATTTATTCATATGTTTAGGTCTGATATTTTATTATTGTAGATTTGTAGATAATCTTAGGAAATCTAAGATGATACAACAAGTCTTCATACGTGGTGGTGGTTGTTTTTTTTGGATTTCCAGGTTGGTTTTTGATGGCTTCTATATTATGATATGTGTACTCATCTCCCTCACATCCCCTCTCTTAATGCAGGTTATTTAAGTTTGCTTTCTTCTCCAAAAGATATTTTCTTTTGCAGGATCTATTACAATCATCCTTTTGTTTGTCTTTTATTTTACTATCAATTTTTTCACTGACCTTTGATTTTGATTTTCTTTTCTAGGTTACACATGTATGTCTGAGTGTATATATTTTGATGATGCAGAAGTTGCTACTGTAGAATATGTATGATGTCTAGATTCAAGAACGGGTTCGTTTATTTTATTATTTATACATCCTAGATCTTTTTTATGTATGTTGATATCATAGTAGGGGCACTTTTTGTTTTATAACTAATCTACTTTAAAGGAGATAGAAATAGAGAAGACGAGTGTTCGATCAAGTGTCCTCCACTTTGTAGTGATGATCCAATTAAGGGAATCTTCTGAAACACTAAATTATTAAAAGATGATTCTATTGTGCTCTACAGGGTCAGCAACATCTCATTCAATGACCTGGTATAATGCAGTTGATTAATGTAGATGTTTGAATGTTTATTATTGTTTCTTACTTTATATGTATATGTAAATATGTAATGCAATGAGGATCTTGGAGATCTTGTGAAGGTATACAATATCAAAGCGAGTAAGTTTATTTGTGTTTGATAGTAGACCATGGGTTTAAACTATTTTTTGACATTGGATTATTATGCCTCTTGAACTTAGTAAAGTCATAGATATGGTTATAGGCAATATATATTTTTTTCCCGAACCTAATATTAATCAATGTATTTACTATTTACTCTCTCAGTATTGTGCCATGAGGCTTGGCTGGGTTGGATTGGATTTTCGGGGCTTGCTTACACCATTGTTTGAAGAGTAAGTTACGGTTCATTTATCTTTTATTTGTTTCTGGTCAAGGATCACAAGGTGCACAACTCACTTTTTTTCATTTGTGCATGGCTGTCATAAACCTATTTTCTAAGAATATAAATACAACGCTGGTGAATTTTTAGGTTTACACAAGCATTTTTAATTCCTTGCACAACATCAGAAACCCATTATACTCATCATTGATGGAATTTCTGTTATATTGATTACATGTAGTTTTTGAGTCTCATTGATGGGTCCCATTACCAGCAGTTAGCTTATCAACTAGTAGCTTCGGAACAAACGACGTCCCTGTGCCCCAATAAGGTTGAAACATCCTTGCTTATGAGGCTTCATGGCTTGCTTATGAGGTTTACTTCTTTGAATAATCAAACCCTCCTCTAAGTTACAGCAAACATGAATCCCACCAAGAAGGCTCAGGCTAAATCATCTACCAAAGTCAATGGCGGATAAATCAAGCTTCGCAATAGTGGAAAATGGTGTCGCAGAACCGACTTCTGACACGCCATCAATGGCACGACTGGCAGAGAGTGAACACGCCACTAATGCATCTTCCAACAACGATATGAAAGGTAGAAAAGCATACCAATAAGCTTATGTTCCTGGATTGTATAATCTTGCTATGGCTATTTTTGACTACAGAGGTCATAGAGTAGTAGCATAGGTGATTCTATTTCCATTCATTTTAAAAATAATAATTTTATTGCATTTAAGTATATGCTTAATTTCTGTTTTTTCCCATTTATTTCAGACTGTTCTACCGGGGATTTTACAAGGTGATAAATCAGACTTACTTTTTTACAAACCTGATGACAATGGCAAAAAGATTTACTGGAATGAAGATTTTCATGAAGGTTTGCAATAAATATATTTGCCTTTAGTTTTTATCCTTACTTGCTTTCTTACTATATGTAATTTACCCAATGAATCTCTATTGAAGCAACTTGAATTTCTGAGTTATGTTTGTGTTTTAATTACATAGTGTATACTATTTTCTACTTGTGTTAAACCAATCATAACATCAGGTGTTGGAAATGTCTTCCAACTAGCTAGCCCCGTTGAATGCAAGGGGATTGTTATAAATGATGATAGATGATTTATACTATAACTATATTCAGTTATTAGTTTTTCTGTTCTATTTTGTTTTACCTTATACGCCGATTAATAATATTTATTGCATAAAATTTTGTTTCAGGCACTATCTCTTGGACTTGATGAGAGTCACACCAGTCGATGCAAATTATACAGGAGCAGATCCCAAGTTTTGTATTTTAAGACCTGAACTAATCACTGCCTTCAGCCAGGTAATATTTTAAGTCTGGTTTGCTAAGGTCTTTCGGTTCCTGAGTCTTTGAAGAGAGTGAGTGTAAATATTATAGATGAGGAGGATCTAAGAAAAATTGCTGAAATCGTATCTCATCTTCAACTGCTAATCAATCCTGCAACAAATATAAAGTCTTTTTTAAATACGGTTACGCGGCGGAAACTATCATGTCTTGCTGAGAAACAAAGTGTTAATCATGATCAGATATCAGTCCTGCATATATCAGTCCTGCATCTCATGGTACAACTGCCAAGTTCACGGTCCAGAGAGTTTAACCTTCCCTTGAGTGGGTTCTGGTTATGCATTAGAAATGGATGAAGACTTACACCAATAATAGGAGGGAAGTTAGTATGAAGAATAAGGAAGACAATCAACTCAAATTCCAATGTTGAGGTATGCACTTTGCTCGGAGAAATCTTAATCACCATTTATACATCTTGATAACATCAATGTGGAAGGAAATACCAGCATGACGCTTGATAAGATCAATAAGGTTCTACCATTTTTGCTGATGTGAGTTTTTGATTTCAGTAAATAGGAGAGTTGTGATATACTCTCTTATAGATGGTCTCATTGATTTCATCATAACTATATCACATCAAAAGCAAAAGGCTAAAGTTTCAAATGGTTTATGGCTGTAACAAACTTTGTTTTGACGGATTTACTAAAGCCGCTATTGAACCGACATTTTGGATTTGTATTTGTTTTTCACATGTCACTTCTTTATGTAAATGTTTCTAAATTCTTTGGTAATCCTCAAATCTAATCCATGATGCACTCTTAATTTGTAGATGTTTGTATAGGGATCAACTGCCTTGATAAAGGTTCTGCTACAAGAAAGGAAGAATCGATAAAGGCTATGACAGCTGATGACGTATAACACGTAGAGCAGGCCTTTAGGCCTGGACTACATACACCATACATGGGCCCAAGCCTAATATTATAATCAAAAGACGCAATGGACCGGAACTAAGCCCAGGCCAAACTGGCGACAGTCCGGAGGCAACAAGATGAACAAAAGGCTTCTAGAGGACACTTCTGCATGTCAACGGAAGTCTGCTAGGAAAGACCTAGTCCGTGAATCACGATTATAAGCGGATCCTCGCCTGACGAGGGCCCCACTTCGGCCCACTAACAGAAACAAGCGAAATATTAGGAAAACCTAATATTGGGCTCACCTATAAAAAAAGGTACTCTGACACCCCACAAGGTATGATTTTCTGACCACATTTCACACACACATACTCTGACATTCTATGACAAACATGTTTACTTACTCTTACGCCGGAGTCCAATCGTGGGGTCCGTCCCCACGATAAGGCTAACGGTTTACTTTTAAGTGTGGAGGAAATTATCTCATTACTTGATTTAGTACAAGATCTCATCATTAGCCCAATCCATTAACCACATCAGATCCATCTTTCCAACCCATAACATTTTTTGCACCAACAAGTTGGCGCCATCCGTGGGACCAGGATACAACTGCGTTTTACGAAAATACTCACCATGAGCAATCCAAAACAATCCGCTCCTAGCCAACCCACGTCCGCCGTGCGGAACATTGTTGGGAGAGGAAAAGAGCTAATTCTACAAGACCGAAGTAGGCCTGCGTCCGACGCATCCCTTCGAGAATATTACGACAAGAACTACAACCAGTTGCTGCCAATCATAGCTGAGAAGTTTAACAAAGAGAAAAAAAGAAACGAAAAACTAAAAGAAGTGAAAGCTCGACTTAACTTTGGAGGAAGCTCCGGAACATCACGATATTCCGAGTCAAAGACAATGAGTACCGGGGAACATGAAAAAAGGCACAGATCTAGACGCTCCCGCAGCCCAAGACCCAGCCCTAGTGTGTTCTCAAGAAAAAGGCGCAAACGGTCAAGATCGCCAAGGCAAAAGCCGAGAGAAAAAGAAGGAGGAGTGTTTAAAAGGTTGGGAAACAGAGGAAAGAGTGTATCCGCATGCTCAGTCAGCCACAATCAACACTCCTATTCAAAGTACACTAGAGTGCTCTCAGAAAGTGAGGACAGTGGTGGCGGACACTGGAAGTCAAGATCAAAAAAGCAAAAATTAAGTTAGGAGGGGGATGACTTGTCCCAACCATGAGTATGTGAAGATGTAGATCCTTTTACACCCAGAATCTGCTACTTTGATTTCCTTAAACCAATAATGCCCAGTCACATTAAGACATATAACGGGAGTGAAGATCCAGAGGATCACCTAAAGATCTTTTAGACAGTCGCAAAAACAGAACGGTAGGCCATGCCAACTTGGTATCACATGTTCAACTCTACGTTGACAGGAAATGCAAAGGTATGGTTTGATGACCTTCCGTCTGAATCAATAGACAGCTATGACGATCTGAAAGCCTTCCTGGAAAACTATCTTCAACAAAAGAAATGCATCAAAGATCTCATAGAGCTCCATAACATCAAACAGCGAGATGGAGAGTCTACGGAGGACTTTGTAAGAAGATATAAACTGGAAAGCAGGGATGTTAAAGGAGCACCAGAATGCATAAGAATCTCCGGATTCGTGTATGGAATCACAAACCCTGAGCTCATCAAACGTCTCCATGACAAAATCCCAAAGACGGTAGATGAAATGATGAGAGTGACCACATCTTTCCTCCGGGGGGAAGTGGCAGCCTCAAATCACGAGCTGAAGAAGTCGTTTCCACCATGGAAGCAGCAAGAGGGTAATCATAAGCAAAATTTCATAAAGGGAAGTTTCTGGAACCAGCAAAGGCCATAGAGGAAGTAGGATCGGTTTACACTCCTCATAAAAACTCCCAAAGAAATTTTCACTTAAGAAAAAGGAAAATTCAAAGCTCCGCCACCAATGACAACCCCGGTTGAGAAACGGAATCACGCTAAATTCTGTGAGTTCCATGGTGAAGTAGGGCATAACACAGACGAGTGTATGTGCCTGAAAAAACAAATCGAAGAAATGCTCAAGGCAGGAAAGTTGTCGCACTTAATAAAGGAACTCAAACAAAACAATGGAAAGGAACAACCTAAGACGGCACAGAAAGGAGAAACCTTCAGGAAAGAAAAAGCATTAGCCATCCTAATGGTCTAACCTTGGGAAAGAGTGGCTAGGCAAAAAATAACACAAAGTTTTTCTCCTAACACATAAATTTTCTTCCCACCTCTAGATGAAAACGAAGTAACAAAAGGTCCAATGATCATCAAAGCAAAAATAGGAGGTCATTGCATCCACCGCATGTACGTGGATGGCGGATCAGCCTCAGAAATATTGTATGAGCACTATTTTAACAGACTCCGTCTAGAAATTAAGAACCAATTGGTGCTAGCTACCACCCCTTTGATTGGATTTAGTAGTGAGATAATATGGCCAATAGGGCATATACAACTACTAGTGAGGATTGGAAATGAAGAACACTCCGCTGGGGCTTGGATGAATTTTGTGGTCGTAAGGTCACCATCTTCGTACAACAGAATTATCAGAAGACCAGGAGTCAGAAAATTACAAGCAGTTCTGTCAACGGCTCACGGAATGCTGAAGCTCTTGGTAGAAGGAGGAGTAATTACCCTAAAAAGTAACAGGTTGGTTCCGCTAGAATGCGCGTTGGTCTCCGGACCAGAAGAGACCCCCAGGCTCCCAAACCAACGGTGGAAGAAAAAGTCAAGGTGGCAATAAACCCATAATATCCGGAACAAACAGTAATGATTGGTTCCACTCTCACCAAAGAGGGCCGCAACAAGTTGTGTAACTTACTTCAACGCAACATGGATAATTTTGCTTGGAAGCCTGCGGATATGACCGGCGTCCCAAGACATATTGTGGAACACCGCTTGAACGTGCAGGAGGGATGTTCTCCGGTTAGACAAAAGAAAAGTGGGCAAGCAGCTGATAGAAACCAGGCAATACAGGAAGAAGTTAGGAAACTTATGGAGGCAGGAATAATGAAGGAAGTACACTACCATGACTAGTTGTCTAACCCAGTGATGGTAAAGAAGCATGATGACAGTTGGAGGATGTGTGTTGATTTTAAAGATTTAAATAAAGCAAGCCCAAAATACGATTATGCGCTACCGAAAATAGACTGGAAGGTGGAATCCTTGTGCGGATTCCCTTTCAAATACTTCTTAGACGCATACAAAGGCTATCACCAAATACAATGGCAAAAGAAGATGAAGAAAAAACAGCGTTCATTACAAGCCAAGGAATATTCTGCTACATAAAAATGCCTTTCGGTCTGAGAAATGTTGGGGCAACTTACCAGCATCTGGTGGATAAAGCATTCCACAAACAGATTGGCAGAAATCTTGAAGTGTATGTGGACGACCTTGTCATCAAAAGCCGCACGGAAGATGAGATAGTCCGAGACATAGAAGAAACGTTTAAAACCAAATTAACATGAAACTAAACCCTAAAAAGTGTACTTTTAGGGTAGAGGAAGGGATGTTCTTAGGGTACAAAGTCAACACTAAGGGGTTGAAAGTATGTCTGGATAAGGTGGACGCCGTCTTAAGTCTCCCGTCCTCAAAGTGCTTAAAAGACGTGCAAAAATTAAACGGAAAACTCGCAAGCCTGAAAAGGTTCTTGGCCAAATCAGCAGAGAAATCATTATCGTTCTTTAAAACTTTGAAAAAATGCACGAAAAAAGTGATTTTCATTGGACCGCGGAAGCTGAAGAGGCATTTAAGCAAATGAAGCAGCTAATAGCTAAGCTTCCCTTGCTAACCGCGCCAACGGAAAAAGAAGAACTGATTATCTACTTGGCAACAGAAAAAGAGACGGTAAATGTGGTCCTAATGACAGAAAGGGAAACTAAACAGATGCCTATCTACTTTGTCAGTAGGGCATTAAGAGGTCCAAAAATAAACTATACGTCAATGGAAAAATTAGTGCTGGCCTTAGTGCATGCTAGTAAGCGACTAAAGAGATACTTTCAAGCACATCCAATCATAGTAATCACAGATCAACCGATACAACAGGTGTTATCAAGACTGGAAGTAGCGGGGAGGCTACACAAATGGAGTATCAAATTGGGAGAATACGCAATACATTACAGACCTAGAGTACCAGTTAAAGGACATATATTAGCAGACTTCATAGTTGAACGACCAAAAGAGGACTCTCCGGATACCCCGATGAAAGTGGAAGAAGAACTCCCTGAACATGGATTTTGTTTACAGACGGATCCTCCTGCACAGATGGTTCCGGAGCAGGGCTGATACTCACAAACCCAGAAGGGATGGAGTTCACTTATGCTCTAAGATTTAGGTTTGACGCAACAAACAACGAAGCAGAGTATGAAGCTTTGATTACCGGACTAACGATAGCGGAACAAAAGGGTGTTAAAAACCTTTAAGTAAATGTGGATTCACGTCTAGTGGCCAATCAAGTGAACGGAACGTATGTTGCAAAAGAGGCTGACATGACTCGTTACCTGGAAAAAGTAAGAACACTTACAAACATATTCAAGGCATTTTTAATCAGACAAGACCCTAGAAGTGAAAACAAAAAAGCTGATGCATTAAGCAAAATAGCTTCCACAAGCTTTGCGCACTTAAGTAAGCAAGTATTGGTTGAAGAATTAAAAGAAAAATCCATAAGCGAAGTGGAAATATTGGCAGTGGTGGAAGAAGAAGGAGATACCTGGATGACTCCTATTTTCAAATTCCTCGAGAAGGGAACCCTGCCAGCGGATGTGAAGAAAGCAAGGGTAGTAAGACGCAAGTCATGGCGGTTTTCCGTAATTGATGGAACCCTTTATAAGAAATATTTTCTCGGACCATGGCTAAGGTGCGTAGGGACACTTCAAGCCAACTATGTTCTAAGAGAGATACATGAAGAATCTTGTAGCATGCATGCAGGTACACGATCTGTAGTGGCTAAAGCCTTGCGAACTGGTTATTATTGGCCTACCATGCATAAAGACGCAAGGACATTGATAAGAGCATGCCAGGACAATCAAGTTCATAAACTCGTTCCAAGGAATCCACAGCAAAAGCTAACCCCAATCACATCTCCATAGGCATTTTACAAATGGGGAATTAACATAGCCGGACCCTTTCCAGAAGGGCCAGGGAAAGTCAAATTCTTGATAATAGCCCTAGACTACTTCATAAAATGGATTGAAGCAAAACCAGTCACAACCATCACTGGTAATCAGATCAAAAAATTTGTGTGGGACAACATTGTCTGTAGATTCAGACTCCCTGGAGAGATTATGTCGGACAATGGAAAATAGTTTCAAGACGATCCATTCAAGGATTGGTGCGAAAAACTATGTATCCGCCAACATTTTACTTAGGAGAAGGAATAAAAGCAAGGTTGGATGCAAGAAGCAAGATCTGGATGGATGAGCTCCCTCATGTTCTATGGGCAGACCGCACAATGATAAAATCTAGCAATGGAGACACCCCGTTCTCATTAACGTACGGAACGGAGGCGGTCATCCTGGAAGAGATTGGCATGCCTACACTCAGAATAGCGAAAGTGGACCTGGTACAAAATAATGAAGCTTTGGAAATCAACCTCGATCTCTTGGAAGAAAGGAGAGAGGAAGCAACAATACGTGAGGCTAAGAGTAAAGCAAAAATGGAAAAGTATTATAATTCCAAGGCTCGAAATGCAAGTTTCAAACTGGGAGACCTTGTGTACCGCAACAACGATGCAAGCTGTACAGAAGACACAGGGAAGCTAGGCCCTAAATGGGAAGGACCCTACGAGGTTACATAAGCACTTAGAAAGGGAGCATACAAGTTAAGAGACCGTGACGGAAAGCAACTTTCGCGGACTTAGAATATTAGCAACCTCAAGAAATGTTACATTCATAAAATGTAAGCAACTCACTCATGCAAACTCCGCAGTGGGTGTAATGCATTTCAATTTATCTCATTTTGTAATGTCTTTTAAAATTTCAATAAAAGTGAAGCCTAGCTACCTTCACAAGCTTTTCTTTAAATTTCTTATTCCTTACATTGCAAAGTTACTTTTTATGTGATTAAGACGCGCACATAATAGGGCATGACCCAGTTATTACGTATAACAAAGGATGAGTAACCTAACAATTACTCACATATACATAAAAGGTATTGCAAACCCAGCATAGGGAGAATAACCCACAAATATTTGAGTAAGACTATCACATTAAACATATCATCACGGTATTAGAATGATAGCAAAACTAGTGTCATCAATGAACTCACTTCGGGGGAGATTGTTAGCCTCAATTTTATTGAGTCAATAAAGGAAGCTCGTTCCTGTGTTCAAGACCTCACTTCGGGGGAGATTGTTAGCCTCAATTTATTGAGTCGAACAAGGAAGCTCGGTCACTCTACGATGGAGCTTCGGTCTTTATTTAGTTAACGTTGTAACAGGATAATATCGGGAATCGGGCTCGATAGTTAATCTAATATTGTATATGTTTCGGGTTTAATCCCAAAACAAAACCCGAGCCCGGGTCCTAGTTAAATATCCCGCGCGTCACATTAAATGTGTAGGGGTATATATATATTTAGATATTTTCTAAAATATCTAAATATATATAGATATTTTCTTTTTTAGAAAATATCTAATTCTCATTAATCATAATTTCTTTTCTATCTCTTTTCTCTCTCAACTCTCTCTCCTCTCTTCTCTCTTTTCGAATCTCTCTCTCTCTCTAGTTTCTAGTTCTTGATTCGTGTTATGTTATGAAGTGATAAATCGGAACCTCTAGTTTCTAGTTCTTGATTCGTGTTATGTTATGAAGTGATAAATCGGAACCTACACTATATTAAGATTTAAACATTCAAAATCATATAAGTACATTTTACCGCAACAAAAATGTCACAAGCGATCGCGGTATCTAACGAATAAAAACAGTTAGAAAATTGTTCACATACAAAGAGGTTACATACGACCAAAGCAAAACATCTTAGATAAAACTGTAAGCAAGTCACTGCGGGATGTTCAATTCCGCATCATCAACATTTGGAAATGGCTCCGCATTCCCATCAGCATCCGCCTGGTTATCCGTGCCCACAACTTCATAATTATAAACAGAGATAGGAGCAATTGTGATGGAAGAAGCAAAAGTAATAGAAAGGGCTGTGGTGGTGTCAGCAGTAGCGGGAATGACATTAGAAGTGCCTTTTGTGCTTGTTAAAGCCGTAACGGCAAGGGCTCAACCAAAGGAATAAAGACATTACAGAGAGCTGCTCTATGATTGGCAATATTTTCCTTAATCTTCCGGACTCAGGAACTAGAAACATCTAAGGAAAGTGACAAAGCAGAAGCACCGAGAACAACTTGATCCGGAGAGCGATGAATAGGGACCATCAGTTGGTCAACATGGGGTTGCAGCTCACTTAACCCAAGCTTTTCAACAAGAGGATCTTCCATTCGAAGACTGTTCATCACCGTTTCAACACTAGCATCCTTATTAGACTTCAAGTCCGCAAGCAAAGAAAAGTTCACATCTTGGAGCTGTTGCAAAGCAGAAACGTAATCAACTTCCACAGAAGGATTATGAGCATCAACATCTGTTAACTCTCTGCCTTCTTTTCCATGCGTGATCCCAGCAGCTAATCCATCTTGCATACCTTTCTCAATGGCCTTACCAAAGGCCGCTCCGAGAGCAAAAAGATATTCAAGCGAGTTCAGGCACTTAATGATAGCAAGTTTCATGCCATAGGTAAGAAGCCACCTATGGCCGGAAATGGTAGTCAAAAGATACAGATAGAATTTCTCTTCCAAATGAAGGGCCATCTCCACAAAATCAGCATACAACTTATCAAACTTATCATTAACAATCTTCAGCTAAGCATCCTCAAATTCCTCGAGCCGCTCTGTCAAATTCTCATAATTAGAAAGCTTCTCTTGGAGTCCGGAAGAAGAAACCTCCAGTTCATGCACCTACAATCATGCGGAAGCACACAGATAAGAAGATATATAAAAAAGAGGAGTAAAGGCCTAAGTATAAAAGTACGTACCTGATCAACAAGGCTGTTATTGTGAGATTTAACGGAAGTAAGCTGAGCATTCAAATCAATAATCTCACGATCCTTGCCCATACCTGAAGCTTTAAGTCCCATAACCTTCACATCCAGGGCATCCCGCTCCTTTTCAAGAGAAGCGTTACGTTCCTTCAGAGCTTTCACCTCATCTTGAAGGGATTTCTCAACAGCTTTGAACTTAGAAGCTTTGGCATGGAGGCGGATAGCCTCCGCGGCTTCTGCTTCCTTCAACAATAAATGTGCCTTGAGATCCTCAACCTCCTTTTCCCTAACCTTCAATAGCTCAGCCCG